>PVIR01031318.1:0-2500 GCA_004026965.1 Petromus typicus
CGCAGCACCAGAGAGCTAACCACTACAAGGACAAAACCAGGAGCTTCACTGGCAGAGGATTTTCAACAACAGCCTAGAGAAGATCCCACAAAGGATACGACCTCCCCAGAAACACACAAAACACACATGTGAATGGAAAGGATAACAGCGAAGGTGAATGAAGGCAGATACTGGTATTTTCACTTACCTCTCAATTCTAGCTTTTTGGCACAGCTAATAGTCAATCCAGCCTCACATAGAATAATTCCTGTATATTTTATTTTTCAAATAAAATTTTTTAATCCAATTGTACACTCTGTTTCTGAATGTCAAGAATGGATTTCTCCAATGCCTGGTAATTGAAACCCCACTTCTCACCTTGTACCTGCTGTGTTGGTCAACACACAATGCAGTCTTCTTTACCAGAGATGTGATTCCCTGGTCCTATTCTGCAGTTTCTTCTGTGCTACAGGCAGACAAATGAGAACTACGAATGCTAATCAACAGTCACAAGCTATCTTACAGATCCCACCATACCACAGTTTATCACAGTCAGAGAAAATTTCAGTACCACTCACATGTGACCATTTAACTACACAAGGGAACGGTGCTGACATAAACAGAGGAATGCTACACTATTAATAAGGAAGATGCTACATTTACTGCTGGTCCCAATGCCCATGATCTTCTTGTCTGGAAAACTGCCACATCACTACTTGCATCTTCTCTCCTGGTGATAATTATTGACCATATATACTCAGGAAGACAGCAATAATTTAAGAACTCATTTTAATAATTTATTTTAACAAAGTGCCTTTTGGCTCTGGAAGTTATGATACTGCAATGGCATACAACATTCTACTTAGAAAAACAAATATGTAGCTTATGTATCCCTAAAATATGAAGAATGGTTATTTCTTTTCCCAAAATACTTATCTTCAAATGCAATAGCAAACCAAGTGAAAAGAGAATCAGAGAGAGCCTAAGGTAGCCTCTCTAAGGAAAGCTTCCATGTCGGTGGCGTCCTATTTGGATCGGTTCCCTATCATTGTAGGGACAGACTCTGACAGACACGAACATATGTTTCATAGCATATGTTTTTAAAACTTACCCAGCAGGAATTAGTAGAGACGATGGAGTAATCAGTTCTAAATGGAAGGAGCTAAGGGTTTTTACATGGAAAACGCTGCGCCCTCCTCCCTAATAGGTAATCTGCTGACAAGTTTTGAAGTGGCAAAATTAAGGTTTCCTGGGAAACAGTCTCAGGAAGTAATCTTGTGATGTAATTTGTTTCAGTCTATATTATTTTAATAATTACTTTTCTCTAACAAGAAGATAACAGAGACTGGAGACTCAAGCTTCGCTGCTAAAATGTAATGACATTAAGTTGACAAAGTGACACAGCTTCTGTATCTCCAGGCCCAGTCTGAATTCAGGATGAAGTTGGAATAAAGACAGTGGGATTTTTAACGTGCCAGGGCCCAGGAAACATGGCCTGTACTGTAAGGTCAAGTAAGCTTCCTGGCATCTCCACAACTCAGATTGCATTTATCCTGATTGTGTGTGCAGATTCTATTTGGATGAATACAGCATTATAATTTTACTTTCTATGAGAACATTTGTTATTTTTAAAAAGTGTTTGGGGCCAGGGATTTAGCTCAGAGGTTCCGGTACCTTCCTTGCAAGCACAAAGGCCCAGGTTCAATCCCCACATACAGCACTGCTGGGTAGGTGACTCATGCCTGTAAATCCCAGCACTTGGAAGGCAGAAGCAGGAGGATTGCTGTAAGTTCAAGGCTCACCTGGGCTACATAGTGATTTCAGGGCCAGCCTGAATTACAAAATGAGATCCTGTCTCCAAAACAAAACAAACAAACAAACAAACAAAAAAACAACAAAAGCTGCATTCTGATATATTTCCCCAAAAGCTTGAAGAATAATTAGGAGAGCCAGGTACCTTAGTATTGCCATGGACCAGCTATAGCTGAATCCTAAGGATTGTATAAGTCAAGGAATGCCAAAGTCAACTCCACTTAGAAAAGAGTTGGAACATGTGTTTCTTCAAAGCAAAGTCACCATTTTAAATGGTAGCAGGGTAGCACTGAAAGAAGAATCTATGCACAATAGAACAGGAAACATGGAGGATCTAAACTTTTTACTGAAATGTCTCCTTCAGTGAATGGTAGTAGAAATCACACACTCTACCAAATTGCACATTTAGAGTTATCCAATTCGAGGTCTCGGTACCCAGGCAGAAATATACTATATATTTCACATGGATATGATATTATGCCTACTGTGTACCAGGAACTACTCTCTGTGCTTCATACATATCAATTTAGGTCTTACCAAAACTATGAGATTGGTACTCTTCCTCAAACTTTGAACAGAGTTAGAAGAAACTGTGGCCCAGAAAGGTTAAATAAATCCCCCAGGATCACAAGGCTGGTAAGATGCTGAGTATTCTTAATCAAAGTCAATAATGCTCCTTAAGTAATGGAGCCTTTTCTCTCCATAAATC
>PVIR01031318.1:5000-19515 GCA_004026965.1 Petromus typicus
TGTATTCCCACCAACACAGCACAACATTCATGATCAGTTAAGGAGAGCAAAAAAAGAAGTGTTCAGAGAAGAACACTACATATTAGAGTCTATTAGTCTCCTTTCAAGGCATCCAACCAACTTTTATCTTAGTGTCATAGTATCTTTTAAAGATCCTAAGTAATATTAGCCTATTTTTCCATGTGTGCATTTTGTGCACGGTGAGGAGATACGTCATACATTCACACGGTACATTCTCCTGACGGCAAACCTGGAACAAACAAGCAAGCATGACATCATGGGTCTGTATAAAATCCACCTCCTTGATATGCATGCTGCTGGCTAGTTTGGGTTTTATGTATTACTTTTAATTTAATTTTTTCTTGCCCTAAATGTGAGATGTAATAACCACCAGACAAAAAGCTGTCTATAAAATATTCTACTAAAGCAAGTTTCATAACATATATAAGACAAGACAAAGGAAACAGAGAAAGGATTCTAAACACCAACTGTGACATCTTTTCAGGCCTTGCTGCCCCACATGGCATCCAGGACATCGGGTACTATACTTTGGGGGATGCCAGAGACCTAGACAAGGAGGTGAGAGCCACAGTGACATGTAGTTGCTCTCATGTCACTGGTCCACTCATCAGAGCAGGGGCTGCAAAAGGGTCAACTGGTCTTGGTTTCGACTTTAACTGCTTACATATTAAATGCCATGTATGTTGTACACTAGCACAAAATTTAACATGATATATTTGTTGTACTCTTAGGAGTGGTAATCAAATGCCTAAGAGGCATAGTCAGGTATCAGAAGATCTATCACATTTTAGAAGCCATAGAACTAGAACTAAAACTAAGAAGTAGAAAGACACTGATCCACAGAAGTATAAGGATGGGTAGGAAAGAGGTTCACTCCACCCTAAGTGGTGAACACTAGGTGAAAGTTACGGTTAATACATCCTTCCCAGCCTTTCTTTCTTTCTTTCTTCCTTCCCTCCTTCCTTCCTTCCTTCCTTCCTTCCTTCCTTCCTTCCTTCCTGTCTTCCTTCCTTCCTGTCTTCCTTCCTTCCTTCCTGTCTTCCTTCCTTCCTTCCTTACTGTCTTTCTTTCTTTCTTTCTTTCTTTCTTTCTTTCTTTCTTTCTTTCTTTCTTTCTTTCTTTTTCTTTCTTACTTTTGAGACAAGGGGTCTTGCTTTGTAGTTCAGGCTGGCCCTGAGCTCAGCCTCAAACTCACATCACAGCAATCCTCCTGTCTCTGCCTCCCGAGTGCTGAGATTACAGGTGTGAGCCACCACCTGGCACTGTGGTATGTGGTAATGATTGGTGCTGGGCATGAGTCTCCACACCCAGTATTGTTGTATGTGGTTAGCAGAAATCGAACATGGCTCTTGCGCTTGCAAGACAGGTGCCGGAACTACTGAGCTAAATTCCTGACCCCCAGCTTTGTTTTAAAGAAAAGAGGCAAATGTATGCACTTCTACATTTCATGATACCTCCTCATTTTTAAGCTTTGGAAATTCCTGAGCACATGCATGAAACACGGTGTGTGCAGATATTCTGTGCTCTAAGACATCCACTGCGATAGAGAACAGGCCAGACCACCTGTGTCCTCGATCACACAGCATCACCCATCCATAATGTTTTCTTCATCATTAGTTGCTCTGACATGGTTTTATTTTCTGTACTGATCTTTAAGGTAACTTTCTAGGCTTCAGGTTCTCATCTAGCAATTACTCTTACAGTCTGTTTTCATCATAAATAAAGAACACATGTCACTGAATTGATTCATTTTTCACATACATTTAAAGCTGAATCCAGGGAAAATGTTGTCGTTTTGTCGTTGTTGTTGTCACTGAGTTCAAGCAGAGTCAATTATCATTTCTTGTTCTGTTTATTCTGCTTAAGAATTACCTAAAACATATATATTAATCTGATTTACTTTCACACCAAGATTTTTTAAAGATATGCAGTTTGAATATTTTTATCTATCTATATATTCAGGATATATGGATCCTCTTTAATACAACTTCTACTTGAGATGTCAGACATGATCATTTGGGATTTATGTCTGAGTTTGAATAGCTGAGATACACAAATAAATGTAAAGAAAGGAGAACATATATTACATATGATATTTATATGACATGTCTCATAATTCAGGACAATATCAGAGGGAATAATCTACAAATATTTAATAAATTTTTGTTAAAAAAACAGAAATGAAATTGTGTCTTTGAAAAGAGAGTCTTAAAAGTATGATGCATATTTACTTTTCTATTCCGCAGTCAATTTCAATGAGGACCCAAGGAAGGAGATCACAGTAAATACTAGGCTACCACATAATAATTCATCCTTTCTCTCTGTAGCCACTCTGTAGCCACTTATGCAAATGGTTTCTCAAAGAAATTATTTTCTTTTTGACATATCAAATATCTAAAAATGAAGAAGCAATTTAAACTTTTTCCCAGTTTCCTTGTAAATCTATCTTTAAAAGTCTTCAAAAAGTAAAATCTACAGAGTTGTTTACATAGAAAAATATGAATTTATGGATTGTTATCTCAGTATTTTTGCAATGTCTAGCGCTGTAGGAGGTAAACACTATTATTGAACTTTTGAGGGATTATATATCAGTTCTTGAAAATCAAATTCTTCACAGCATAAGATATATTTGCTAGTTCAGGGAGTTTTTAAAGATAAATAGTTTGTAAATTGCATAACAGCTCCTAAAGATTTTTATCAGATAGCTATGGAAAGGATTACATTAATGTTGATAAAACTACATAAATATTGATAAAGTAACATTAATGTTAATATGCACATAAAGCTACATAACAGATTCTTAAAAAATTAAGAAGCAATAATGTTTCCATTATTAAGAGAAAAGTTATTTTAGTTTTGTGAGAAGTCTCCACACTGATTTCCACAGTGGTTGCACCAATCTACATTCCCAGCAACAATGGAGAAGGGTTTCTTTCTCCATACATCCCCTCTAGCAAATGCTCATTAACTGGAGACTGGATAAAGATGGAATTTTTATATAAAATAGAGTATTAATCAACCATAAATAATAATAAATTTACAGCTAAATGGGTGCACACTGAGGCCATACTCACAGCTGAAATAAATTGCATACTGATGTGTAAATACCATACCATTTTCTTCTAGTGTGCAAGGCAAAGTATAAATGAAGTCCAAAATGTATAACAGGTATTGAGAAATAGGGAGAAAATGTTCAAAGCAGGAAGGGGACTGGAAGGAGGGTGCAGGGGAAAGCAAAGAAGAGAAAGAATAAATCTGATGGTACAATGGAAAAGAAGCTCATGCATAAGAGGCATTGTGGAGCTAAAGGGAGGGCAGGGGAATGGGAAAGGGTCAGAATCAAGATATATCAGGTACAAGGTGCGAATTCTCATTGAGGAGTGTGATCATAATGTATACCTAAAATCAACCAATAAACTGAAAGAAAAATAAAAGATCGTAAGTCACGCTCATCAGCACATAGTTGGCACATGGAAACTGGCCAGTGGAATGCCTATCTGATCCCAGAAGCTTGTCAACACACCATTAGCAAGTCATAGACATGTGGGGGAGTCAAGCCACCCTCAAAGCAGCAGCAAAAAACAAGTTAGGTTATTTAATTATGTAATTCATAGAGAAAACTGTACTTCAGTCATGAAAAAGATGCCTTCATATCCTATTTGGGTGAGAGGAAAATTTCCTAATTATCTTACTCCAAGAAAAAAGTAAAAATTCTTTTAAAATAAATTGAGATTGGAGGTAAGATCAAGTCAATATTAATTCAAAATATCATTCAAAGATGATAGTTTGAGATCTCAAAGTGAAAATCAAACAGATAATTCTAATATGGAAGATTTCACAGAATTAGTGCGGGACACATATTTTTCCCCAATATTTTGACTGCAGTTAATTTTTAATAGGTAGCCACAGTAGATGATTTGAACAAAATAATAGCTCTATTTTACTCCAAGTCATTGGAATTATTCAGAAAGGTTTAGTTTAATGTGACCTTGGAAGGTGCAGCCTAGTAGCAGGAAATGGGTCCCTGGAGGTGTAGCTTGGTGAGGTCTATCTCTCTCTTTCCCCCTTGTTCTTCCTTTCTATTTCCTGTCTGTCATGTCAGTCATAAGATCTTTCTCTTCTGCCATGCATCCTGCTTTGAAACCAGATACCTGTGTCCTTTATCAACTAGAAGGTCATGCAAGAGTGTCCTTACTTATATCGTGATTGCTGAGTACTGTGTCCAAACAACAACAAAAGAACTAAGACAGATACAGTCTCCATATTGTTGCGGGCCAGGCTTGAAGTTGCTATGTAGCCTAGATTGAATCTTGAACTTGTGATACTCCTGCCTCAATCACCCAAGCACTGGGAAACAGACATGCACCCTACACCTGATACACTTAAGATTTTTAGCAGAATAACAGCACGAGAGTTAACCAAGCCCAAATCCTTTGGGGAAGCAGAAATAAGGAAAGACTTTCAAAGATGATTCCAAGATTTTGTGTAAGCAGTACAGGGATGGCAGTAACTTCACTCAGACAGGAAAAAAGTGTAAATGCAGAAGATTTGAGGGTAAGGAAATGTCAAAAACTGTACATAGCAACATTCTGGATATGTTCTTTAGATTGCAAATAGAGATGTCAGGTAAAATCCTACATCCACCGTAAGAACTGATCTGTAGATCAGACAGCATGGGCGTCATCATTGACCTCAGCTGAACACAGCAGACACACCAGGAACAAGAGTAGTTCTGAGAAAGACTAGCAGTCACCAGAAGTACAGGGCTATCTCAAAATGTAGCCGATCAGGAAAATAAAAAACAGCGACTGGAGTAAAAAGACTAGGGTGAAATGAGGACATTTTTGAAAGGAAGAAATAACTGCAACACCAAAATAATTCTTTGATGTTGGCATTATTTTTCATAATTTACAAAGTCTTGAAAATTTGCTCTCAAAAAGTAGTAAGGTTGCAATCATATGTAACCACAAGTTATTTTACTTGAAGTGTCATGATGAATCAGAGCTTCCGATCAATATTTAAAATTTTAGTATCTTAGGGTTTAAGGAGAAAGCTGTTGCACTAGTGCAATATTCTAAAAGGGTTCATGCTTAAATTTCCACTTAGATGTTACCTCTCTAAAGAAAACTCAGTGTCCTCACAATGTCTCCCTCATCCTATGATATGCTTCTTCAGTCATACTCAAAAACATGTAATTTTTTTTCTTAATTTGTTTACTAATAATTTTCTGGTTTTGAAATGTGGATAGGTCCAGAGGTATTTCCTGATTTGGTCATTGTTTTTTTTATCTTGTGTACCTTGCACATGTGCACACCCCAGTACATCCTAAGAATATGCTCAGTAAGCATTTGTTGAATTAGTGACTAGTTCTCCATTTCTTTCATGTCCATACCAACATAAAAACAGAAATATATATCAGCTGTACTCTTTGATATTGTTCTATTGCAATCAACACTACAAATATAAATATTTATTAATTTCCTTAAAAATTTGATTGCACTTCTAGTACTAGTGATTTCAACATTATCACTAGTGATGAATGTAATATTAACTATGTTGATGAAGATTTTGTACAAAACACTTTTTCCTAATGACCAATGAAGGAGTAATAAATTCAAGCAAGATACAATGCATGAATAGTAACAGAGTGATTGTTTTAAAATCTAGCTATTTAATTTAGATTTTTTAAAATCTCAGTAATGAGTATGCTTTAAACGATGGATTACAGATAGAGCTGTGAAACGTATGACATGTATAATTTCTTGAAGTGCATATTACTTGAAGAATCGTATGAGTTCCAACAGTTCCTTACTTGGCATTCTCTTCCTATAGTGTTTATGACCTAGACAGGCTTTGTCCACGCAAAAGTGGTTTGGGCACCACGGAAAGGCGTGAGCATCACATTAGGATGAAAGTGATCACCAGCTTGTTTTACTGGCTGCTTTCTCCCTCTGAGCAACATCAACACAAATTCACCTTGAAATGAAAATCCTCATCTATCTAATTAGTTTGGCAAGAATAATAGTGTTTGTGCCAACTAAATTAAAGAGAGAAAACAGAGATAGAACCAGATATGATGGAAAGAATGGAAAAAGGAGAGGCACTTGAAAATCTTTCATGATATGAATACAAGCAACTGACAACCAAGTTATGTTTACTTGAAATAGAGCTGCAAAATAAAATAGAAAGAAATCAGACAGATTTAATAAGGCCACAGAAAAATATGATATAAAGAAGGAAAATAAATTATTCAGATGGTGGGCTACTGTCTAGACACCATTATAATATTTACCTTAACTCCATAATCAATGATAGTAAATATTCTAGACAGAGGATTATACAGTACTCAATTCCACATGATCAAATTTCATATTATATTATAGAATTATACAGAAGATATCAAGGACAACTATGCATCACTACTGTCTCTAAGTAATAAGCTAACCAAGTTAGTCAACTATTTTTAAAATACCTACTCTTTTATTAAATGTTTTTTTTTTCCTCTATGATGTTTGGAAAACTATATGGTTTGCATTAAATTGTCTGGTATTTTTCCTATGAGAGTTGGTTAAATGATTGTGTGGTGCAATAGATGAATTTTGTTCTGAAAGTATCTTAAAATAATCTATATGCTTACTCTTTCAAATAATAGGTGAGACAAGCCTGATGTTCAATACTCTTAGTCTCAAATGTGTATTTGACCTTTTTGATCACCATAAAATCCAACTGGATCATGAGGATTAGTATAAATAACATATTTTTTTTATTGGTACATTACATATAGACATCATGATTGCACTCAACAGTGAGAATCATACTCAGTATATGACACAACTTATTTCTCATATTTTCCCACACCTCTACCCACCCTACCAGTCCACCCGCCATATACATAAAATTTGTTTCCTTTCTTTTCTATTATAATCTCATTATTTCCCCCTTCACTCTGTTTTGCTTTGAGTATTTTCTATTTCACAATATATAACATATGTTCTAGAACTCATTTACATCTTTATTTTCTCATACCAGAGAAAAGATGCGATATTTACATATCTGTGATCTAGTTATTTCAATTATGAGGATGTCCTCAAGGTATGTGCATTTAAGTATAAATGATTCAAACTTATCATTTTTATGGCAGAGTAATATTCCACTGTGTAGAAGAACCAGAGATTTTTTTTTTTAGGTTTTTTGAGACAGGGTCTCACTTTGTGGTTCAGGCTGGACCCGAGCTCAGCCTCAAACTCACATCACAGCAATCCTCCTGCCTCTGCCTCCCGAGTGCTAGGATTACAGGCGTGAGCCACCACGCCTGGCACTGAGGTATGTGGTACTGGTTGCTTCTGGGCATGAGTCTCCACACCCAGTATTGTATGTGGTTACTGGAGATCGAACCCGGGTCCTTGTGCTTGCAAGACAGGTGCTGGAACCACTGAGCTAAATCCCTGGCCCAGAACCACAGCTTTTTTATCCAGTCTCCAGCTAATGGATATTTGGGTTGTTTCAAAGATGTAGCAATCACAAATTGAGCTGCTATAAACATGGGTGCACATATGTCACTGTGGTATGAATCTTTTAATTCTTTTGTGTATATACCTAGCAGAGCAATGGTCAGGTCAAATGGGACCTCCATTTCTAGCTTTTTGAGGAATCTCCAAACTGATCTCCATAGGGCTTGTACGAGTCTACAGTCCCACCAACAAAAGAGAAGGGTTCCTTCTTCTCTGCAGTCTCACCAGCATTTGTTGCTGGCTGATTCTGAAATAGCAGCCATTCTTTGTGGAGTGAGATGAAATCTTAATGCTGTTTTCATTTGCATTTCTCGAATGACTAGTGATGTTGAACATTCCTTCGTATGTTTCTTAGCTGCTTTTATTTCTTCCTCTGAAAAATATCTGTTCATTTCAGATGCCCATTTTTGAACTGGGTCTTTAAATTTTGGTGGATTGATTTTTTTTAAACTCTATATATTCTAGATAGTAGCCCTTTGAGGAGTGGCTGGTAAAGATTCTTTCCCGTACTGTTGGTTGCCTTTTCGCTTTGCTGGAGGCTTCTTTTGCTATGCAGAAACCTCTCGATAGGATGAGATCCCATTTATCGATTTCTTCTACTAGTCCTCGTGCTATGGAGGATTTGTTCATGAAATCTTTCCCTAAACCAAGGTCTTCAACAGTTTTACCTAACCTGTTTTGTAGCAGGTTTAGTGTGCCTGTTTTAATATTTAGGTCCCTAATCCACTTTGATTTTATTTTAGTACATGGTGAAAGAGCTAGGTCTAGCTTTACACTTTGGCAGGTTAGAGTCCGATTTTTCCAGCACCATTTGTTAAAGAGGCTATCTTTCCTCCACTGAGGGTATTTGGCTCCTTTGTCAAAAATGAGATAGATTAACGTCTCTGGAGTTGTTTCTGGATCTTCTAATCTACTCCACTGGTCCTTGGGTCTGTTGCTTTGTCAGTACTATGTGGTTTTTATCACAGTGGCTTTATAGTATAGTTTCAAATTGAGGATCGTAATACCCCCCATTCGTGTTCTTATTGCTTAGAATTGCTTTTGTTATTCTAAGTCTTTTGTGATTCCAGATGAATTTCTGAATTATTTTCTCTAGATCTATGAAATATGCTGATGGGAGTTCAATTGTGATTGCGTTGAATCTGTATAATAGTTGTGGGAGTATAGGCATTTTGATGATATTGATTCTTCCAACCCAGGAACAAGGGATGTCTTTCCATTTCCTGGTATCTTCTTCTATTTCCTTTTTCAGAGTGCTGTAATTTTCAGAGTAGAGGTCTTTCCCCTCCTTTGTTAGATTAATTCCTAGATATTTCATTTTTTTTTGGATGCTATTGTGAAGGGAATTGATTCCCCAATTTCTTGCTCAGTGAATCTGGTGTTTGTGTATATAAAGGCTAATGATTTTTGATCATTAACCTTGTATCCAGCTACACTACTAAATTTGGCGATGAGGTCTATTGTATGTGATGTGGTCTGCTTTAAACAGAGAGCTTATGTACATTTAAAGAAGTCATGTCACTGTCTAGATGTAAAGATGGCTTCTGAAAAACTCTTCCACAGAATCAGAGAGAAGGAAGGAGGTGCTAAAAAAAGAAAAGGGCTATTAGCACAGACCATATATCCTGACTACTGGAAATTCTATGGAACGCATACACCCTCAGCCTTGATCTTCAAAGCCACGCATAAAAGAATGATCACATCCTCACCAATCTATGCAAATTTATGGCACAATTAAATAAGCATAAAACTTGTTAAGTATCTTATGGTTTATAAAGCTCTCAAGGCCTGCAAAAGAGATACAGTTGATATATTTATTAGATTTTGATTTTAAAAGAAAATAATAAAAATTTTGACTACATCATAAATGGCTTGGGCCAATGCGTAGTCTCTGATACTAGTGGGAGCTGCTGTTCCAAAGTCCTTGGCTTCTAGGGACCAAGAGACTAACACGCATGGCTTTGCACTAATCTGCTTGCCTTCTCCAAAAAGATGACTTAAGTAGCAAACATCTGAAGATAGCATATTGTGTAGTATATCTATACTATACAACTATACTATACTGTTTGCAACTAAGAAAGTGACTCCTGGTGGTTATCTTTATAAGCATACATAGCTATAGTTATGGGTTTATATACATTTAAATTGGTATTCCGAATTATTAGCAAAGATATGACTTAAGTACTCTCAGAAAAGGACAGCATTTACCAAATATGTGCTTTCTAAAACTAGATGCACAGGTGACAAATGGATTTCACCTTGGAGTTGCATTAAAGGGACAACTTCACAGTGATATAGGCTGACCATTCAGGAAGGGTCCCTGAGAGTGACAGCATGGCCTCAGGGCCCTATCTCACAACTGGAGACAGTTTTGATGCTCCAGCCTGCACTGTTTTAAGTAGTCATTTAATTTTATCAGCATAACGAGAGATGACAGCAGGGTGTACTCTACTGCAATGATCTTCATTACATAACTCCCAGATCACCAATGCGCAAACTATTTTATAAACAAATTTCCTCCTGGTTAGTTTACAATAAGAAATAGGAATACCAGACAAACCAAATAACCTACATACTCCTGATCAGTAAAGTCTTTCCCCAGGAGCAAACTGATGCAGATACTAAAAACTGGATAAAATATTGATTTCAAACATGATTTCAGGATCCAGGCCAATGAGAGAGTTGGCCTTGACAGCTTGTACCATATGCTTATGCCATTCTCCGGAGCCCATCTCTAGCACAGGGAAAAGCTTCCCAAAGCCTCTGGGGGAGCAGAGTTACTGTCACTCCTTATGCAACAGCCAAAACAACTCATTTCCCAATCAAGAATTTGTTTTGTTTTATTTTGTGTTAGTTAGCTCCACTTTCAGCTTTAGTTTTATACTTGGAGCTGAAAAAAGTGAACAATAATGAAGCCTACAAGACAGAGAGGCAGGAAGCCCTAACTCGATCACCACACACACACACACACACACACCCCTGACTTCCATCACAGAGATTATGAACTGTCACTTTTAAAGACAAAGTACCCATAGGAGCAGCGAATGTTCTATTGTCATTCTCCAATGCTGCAACGATGTCAAGTGACATTGACAGTCATTTTTTTTCCTCCAGACAGATATGGAACCCAAAAAATTTCTTCACCACCTAGATTGATCTTAATCTTATGCTCTTCTTCAG
Organism: Petromus typicus; assembly: GCA_004026965.1. Lineage (NCBI taxonomy): Eukaryota > Metazoa > Chordata > Mammalia > Rodentia > Petromuridae > Petromus > Petromus typicus. Next base: position 15,713 of record PVIR01031318.1, read on the forward strand.
CCCAGCAAAGCACTGCCAATTGATCATAATTATCAGTTCAAATAAAATCCATGTGTCATCCCATACTTTGAAGTAAGTGTCATGTATTACACATTCAAGCATTCTAAGATTCACAGCCGGGAACCGTCCCCACTTCGGATATGCTGTGTTTGTGATGGTGGCTTCATTCTTACAGCCTATGCAGCCAGGTGGGTTTTTCTATGAACAACTGAGCTCATCTTCCAAACTCCATGATTATAACTGAATTCTCAATGGGCACCATGGCCTAAGACTGGGGTGGGTACCAGGGTCTGGTGTTTTCACTCTGTGCTCATATCTCTGTTCTGTCCAGTAATGTTGCACTTTTTCCTCCAAAAAGATCTTATTTGAAATGTTTCTCATCAAATGTTGCAATTACTGATATGCAAAGGAACATTAATTTCACTTACTTTAAAAAATAAAAGTAAAATTAATAGTATTTCTCATAGGAAAATCTCATGCTTCTTCATGATTTGATACAATAGTATATCACCAAATAAATACTATAAGTGTCATGGAATGAACTGACTGTTTGGATTATTTTTTTCAATGCTAATGATAAAAAGTATAAAATTTTTTTAAAAATATAAAATGAGCCATAACAAATATGTAAGAAACATCTCTTCCTTTTTAGGAAGATGGAGCTCTGAGCAAAGACAAGAATATTTTTTAGGTAGTTCAACAGATTGGAAAAAAGATACTACATGGAGGCTATTTCTCCAAGAGATCAACTGTCCTAGACATAGGCAGAATGTGGCCTATGAGGCTGGAAAAAATACCTAAATAGGAATTAGATGAAAAGATTTCTGCTTTGGGGTCATCTGGGAACAGTAGTAACCAGGATCGACACTGTGCTTGTCTTCTATGAACCAAAGAAAGGGTCCTTAAAATCTTAAAAACAAGGCCTTACTAAGAAAATAAGTGGAGCAAGGCTTATTTCAGACCTGTGATGAATTGGTGGAAACCATCTTCTCTAGTCTTAACTCAGAGTAGAAGGGTCAAGGAAAGACAGCTGTGACAGAAAGCCAGGCATGGAACAGAAAAAGCAGAGAGCAGCCTGACAGTGAGGCTGAGACAGAGCCCAAGAGATTCCCACATGAACAGGCAGGTTGGGACCATGCTTTGAGTGACCAGATGTTTACAGTACACTTGATGGATTAATCAAACAGACTAGGATACTTGAAAAGGACTAATTTCTGATAGCTCCTCTGGAAATATCCAGCCATTAAAAGAAAAGCTAATTTGTTGGGGATGGAGGTGCCTGTCTGTAATCTCAGCACTCTGGTAGACTGAAGCAGCAGGGCCATAGTTGAGCCCAACTTGGGCAATGCAGTGATTTGGCTGGACCCTGTGTCCAAAAAAAAAGAAGGACCTGGGTGAAGGAGAAGTTCAAGTCTGATTGGGTCAAACATGCCACATGTATGCTCCTAGCAGGAGACACAAAAAGGAGTGCTAGCATGCTCACTCTCATGCATAGAAACTGGTCTATAGCCACTTGGGGGCCTCCTGTTCCTCTTTTAGTCGTGACTCCTTCACCATAAAAGGTAAAAAACTTGTGCTCCACCAATCAGCTACAGCCCTGTGGCCCAGTGTGCTCATAGCCACGCCCACTCCCTGTGCTCTATATAAGCCTGTGTAGTCCTCAATAAAGAAGGAAACGTTCACAAAACCTCCCCGGAGTCTGCGTGGTGACTCTGCACACTCACCCTCCTGGTCCGGGCCTCTGAATCTAACCTCAGCTGCATACCACCCTGCCACTGAAGATGACTATACCTGGGGATGTAGCATATTGGGAAAGCCCTGGGTTTAAAATCTAGTAACACACACATTAAAAAAGAAAAGGTTAACTTGTATTTTAGGGATAAGCTACTGAATCATGGGCTCTGCATTCCAGGGGGAAGGCAATGTGACCCGATTTGTAAGCAGTACTGACATGGGACTGTGCTGTGGTGAATTGGATACTTCCACAAGTCAAGTGTGGGCATAAAATAGGGTGAAGCATACTTGGCACAGAAGTAAGTAGATCTGTACTCTTTCCATCAACATCAGTGAATGTCAGTTATCAGCCTCCTATAGATACTTTTCATTGCCTTTATTTCCTTATTGTTATCATTTCCTTTAAATGCTTTTCATAAAGATTCTTTTGAGAACTATCTGGAGTTCTTGTAGCATAATTAACAGTGTGAAAATAATTTGTCTGACAAAGAAGGCAGACCCCAAGGAACAAAAATGCCATTTATATTCATTATCTAAACAAAGAGGCATCAAAACACAAAGGAAAGTTGTTTCGCCCCTTTCAAATGTTCCACAATTACACTATTATAATTTAATTTTGCTCTACTAATTGATTTGTTAAACCTTTCCTTGGTGTTTTACGTCTTGTTTCCCACTGTACTCAAAAATTGCATCATTGTATGGGCTCAACGTATTTTTCAATGCATTGAAAAAGAAATCAGTGAAGATGCCATGCAGTGACCCTCCAAAAAAGAGCCATATGCACGTAAGAACACAACAGTCACTGACCACTCAGGACAAGAGTGGAATTCTCGTCATAGGGCTTCTTCATTCAGCTGACTCTCCAGAAGAAATGACAAAGAGTCAACCTCTGTGTGTCTACTATTAACTATCCCCACAGCATCCTCTGAGCACAAACAGCTGATCATTGTTTACCACACAATCACGCACAACCACAATTGTTTCCCTCATTTTCTTCACAATTTCCTTCTGCCTTCTTTATCCTTGGCAGTTATCAAAACCCTTTTTTTCCCCCTGTGGGTTCAGACATCTCTTTATTTCATAATGAGGAAAAGCATCTTTAGTTCTGGCATGTGCAGAAGCCAAGAATTTCTCACAATGCCATATTGTCAGGACAAATGTTTTGCCTCTCATCCTATTGTGAAAGATTGGCGAGACGGCGGCCTGCTGACATTCTTTTGTGTGAAGAACCTCCTCTTCATAATACAAGAACAAACAGTGTTGATGCCATGTTTAGCCAAGCAAAACCACAGCCAATTGTACAGCAAACTGATTCTTCCCTTAAACACTAGTGTGTTGCCCCCCCACTCCCCCCCAAAATGATGAAAGATCCTGAGCAATGCTTCCATTTTGGTTTTCCGAGCCCTACTCAGTATCAGACAAGTTTTTTACAAGACATGTCATGGCTCATTACAATGAACCATAAATAGAGTGCAGTATTTAGGTGGATTCTAAAGAAAAAAGGTAAATATAACATATGATTGTTATTTTCTTGCAGTAAACCAACCCCTTGGTTTCTGAGAGTAGGCAATGTCTATAAAACTTCCTATCATTTTCTGCCACAAGTAAGATTATAACCTGCAGAGAGGAATTTCATTAATACTTATAAACTTTTTACACTTGTAAAATATCTTCACTAGGTTTGTCTGATGTTTTTGAAATGTAACTTCCAATCCACTGGGATACTTTCAGTACTAGATATTGAATAGAGTATGGTTTCATGTCTAAGGGGGTCCGTCTAAACTGGATGGAGTCAAGATATTATACTTTCTCTACTAATAATTATTAAATACAAAGACATTTTCCCAAGAGTCAAGAAAACAGCTGGCATAATTGATCTTTTTACTACTTACTCTAGAATTGTAACTGAGTGCAATAATAGAACAGATGTGTGCATATGTGTGGCATACACAATATCAATGAACTGATAATCATTATTTCATAACAATGTATTAAAAAGTCACAGGAGAGACAATACTATTCAAAGTAGATTTGCCTTAGTATGTTTTATCTTAAAATTCAAATTAATG
>PVIR01031319.1:0-19460 GCA_004026965.1 Petromus typicus
GGCGCCTGTCTTGCAAGCACAAGGACCCGGTTCAATCCCCGTAACCACATAACAATACTGGGCGTGGAGACTCACCCCAGCAGCAATCAGCACCACATACCACAGTGCCAGGCGTGGTGGCTCACGCCTGTAATCCCAGCACTCGGGAGGCAGAGGCAGGAGGATTGCTGTGATGTGAGTTTGAAGCTGAGCTCAGGCCCAGCCTGAACTACAAAGTGAGACTCTGTCTCAAAAAACCTAAAAAAAAAAAAAAATAATAATAATAATTCGCTAGCATATATACTGTACATCTTATATGGGGCCAGTTTGATTTTCTGTGTTTTATGGCCAGCCTCTTGTGGATAGAATTGGGCATAGCAGAAATTGGCTGTTTTTAAGCTATAGCAAAAGCCCTACTCAGCTGAAATAGGAATGTCAGCTTTCAGAGTGTTTATGTCAGTCACTGTATTTTTGGCTGTAGCACAGCAGAATGGCTGGGAGGGTATGCGACACTTCGTAATTATAAGTCTGAATTTGTAGTTAACCTTTTTTTTTTCCTTTCATGGTGTAATAAATGGAGCTTTTTGTTTCATCTTTGTTCTTAGGGTTGATTACTTGAGTTTTGGAAAGTTTTTGACTCCATCAAGTCATTATGCTGTATGTTCATTAAGAATGAACATAAGTTCTTTATGTCTGTCTGAAGCATACATTTGAAAGCTATTTAAAGGGGTTAAATTTAATATAAGATAAGGAAGAGTCTCTTGGCTTGGTTGTTTCATGTGTTGCTAGTTAGCTTTTGAGGATGACTGTAAGTGATGGTTTTCAAATATGGATGCGCTTTCATCTTATCGCAGATGAGGTGCTTTAGTAACCTTGTATCCCAGGAGTGCCACTGGCACGTGAGACTGTGAGTCTGAGTCCTTTCGAATGTGTTTGGTGGGTGATGCTGTAGTCTGGGAACTGCGTTTCTGACAAATACTTCACACGTGGGGAGAAAAGAAGTGCTAGTTGGACTTTTCTAAATTGATTGTCTTACATCATTCGGCCTTTCATAGAACTAGCCTTAATTTTGAAAACCAGATGAACTTGTTTGGAGACAGAAGCGGCTGTCTGGAGTGGCAGAGTTTTCATCCAAAGGAAATGGGCAGATACCTGTGGAAGACACAGCCACACTGTGTGCTCCTTTATGAGCCTGTGGTGACTAGTGGATTGAGTCATAGGCGGATCCTGGAAGTGTCAGTGTGCTTAATTACTAGAAAGATGCGTTGTAATTAACTTAACAAGACTAATAAAGGTCTTCAAGTACATTAAAGTGTTTTAGGTTACTAAACAGAAGTAGTTTCAAAATAACATTGTCTAGCCTTGGGTCAGAAGTCTTTTTAAAAATACTGTGTGTACAATATATGAGCTTTGTCATTATAACATGATGTCTTGATTGAAATAGTCTATTGTTTTGATTTTATATATTTGAGGCCTGCTAATGTCAGTATGATTTTCCTGAAAGCATGTTATGTTTATTGTCTGTTTAGTAGTGAAGTCAGTCACATGGTAGTGTACACTTCTAGTATCCGCTGCTCAGGAGATTGAGGTAGGAAGATTCTTGAACCAGGAGTTCAAGGTCAGCTTGGGCAGCAGAGGATGAACATGCCTCTTAAAAAAGAGAGGAAGAGAAATTATGGCTTCTAATTATAGTGCAGTTTCCAGTTTTACTTATAGGAAAAGAAATGGACTTTCTCATTTGAATCAAGAAACTAAAGGTAGAAAATTACAAGGTGCCACTTTCACTGATTTAAGACTATACTCTGAATTTAGAAGTCTTTAAACATTTTTGGGCTTTTCTTAGTACGTATTTGCAGTGTACAATGATTAGATCACCTGGGGGTGTGTGTCAGTGCATGTATAGAACACAACTTAATTCCTTTTCTTCCCCTTCCTCTGTCCCTCTTTGGATTTGGAAGTCTTTGATTGAAATTCATTTCTTGCCCAGTGTCCCCTTTTTAGCGTCTGGTTTTAGAATCATTTTCTTCCTGTGAATAAATAAGTTGGAATCCAAAAGATGTTTTAATTATGTAAAGGAAATTGGGTATGATAGTAAAACAGTCCAATTAGTTCTTCCTTTTTCTCTCAATTTAATTGAATTCTTAAGTGGATAGAGATTTGTTTTACATTCACTTTATGTACTTAGAAAGCATTTATTTTTGACAGTTTTATGGTGTTTCCTAGGCATGTTTGTCTGTGGTTTGACCTTCAAGTCTGTGGAATCATTGAGTCTCTTGACTAGGTTTTAAAATCTGTTTAATTGTTTGCATTTTTCCTTCCAAGATTCCTTCATTTTCTCTTTATTTCTCATGTTTTTCACTCATTTTTTCATTAACTCTCTTCTGGTCTCCAAGGTGGTTTTAGGAGGCTGTGTGTTTGGTGTCAGGTCAATGGTGTGGGGAAGTAACAGAGGTGGGGCTCACGATGTCTTTGTCCGGTAGCATTTTCCTATGAGTTGATCATTCGAGGCTGCTTCTTCAATTCTCAGCTGCCTTTAAATTTAGCTGAACTGCTAAATTTAATTTTAGCTGCGTGAGTTGCTTTATTCGTTGAAAAAGCTCTTTATTTGTTTTAGGTAGTTTGTACCTCATCTGGAATCAAAGGCCCCTTAGAGAATCACAGACAGTGAATATCTTTAATAAGACACAACTGTGGGAAGATCAACTTTTATTTAAATCTACAAAGTCCACCCAAAAATGCATTCACATTTCAGCAGTTCTCCAAACTCATAAACGCCTGAAAGCTCATGGCCACCACTTTGAACACCTCTTGTAATTGTAGAGGCCAAAGGTAACTTGTATTAATCTCATGATGTCTCAACAAATTTAGTACTGAAATATTTATAGAAGTTTTTCTTTCCCTGTACATTTTTGGGTGGATTCTGCATTTAACCATGCTCAGTGTTGAAACACAACAATTTCCAAAAATAACTTAAAACTGTTCCCTACAGGGTGAAAGTGACAAATGCAAAGAATTTCTTGTTAATTTTTAGTGTCTACATCAGCAAAGCTCATGCTTTTCACTGAGATCTGAAGTAGCTCTGCACTGTGTGCGCTCATTGTGTTTGCTCCCTGCTTGATAAAATGGGCCTCTGAATGTGGAATTCTTTCATTCTCTTCATTTAGTAGTCAGGCCATGACTGGCTGGAAAGGTGAACAGGCTGGAAAGGTTGGTAGTTATTTGTGCAGCACATTTTTCTGAGCCCATCCCAGCTTTTCATTCTATTAGCATGTTTGAGATATTCTCTAAACAGAATGTTGACATTGGAAGAGCTGTTTAACAGCCTGGCACAACACCAATTATTATTGTTTTCTTTTCTTTTTTTTTTTTTTGAGACAGGGTCTCATTTTGTAGTTCAGGCTGGCCCTGAGCTCAATCTCAAACTTACATCACAGCAATCCTCCTGCCTCTGCCTCCCAAGTGCTGGAATGACAGGTGTGAGCCACCACGCCCGGCACTGTGGTTTGTGATATTAATTGCTGCTGAGCATGAGTCACCATGCCCAGTATTGTATGTGGTTACCAGGGGATTGAACCTGGGCCCTTGGGCTTGCAAGACGGGCACCAGAACCACTGAGCTAAATCCCCAACCCCCTATTATTGTTTTTCTAATCTAAGTGATGCCTCAATCCTAGGCAAAATATGAATGATATTTCATATATAATTGGGCTTAGTCCTGGGCTTATACCCCTCCTTTTAGTGCTAATACAGTATATTTTCCTTTACTTACATTGACAAATAATTTATGGGGATTTATTGAACAGGATAGAAAATTTAGAAAGAAGATAAGTTTTCAATATCTGAAACATACCTAAATGATTATTGTGAATTCTTTGAAATTCAGATATTTCTAGTTGTTGTGAAAAGTGAATAAATGACATTTTGCCTTTTCCCTTATATTATGTGAAGGGTGACTGTGAGTGGTGTTTTGCCTTTTCCCCCTTACATTTTTTATTTTCTTGTATGTTTTGTAGATAATATGAAAAACTATTTTCTCCTCTGTAATTTAGGTATTCCTTCTGGCTTCTAGCTCGTGGCACTAATTGAAGTCTGGTTTATCCCTTAGATTGTCACTTCTGTTGCAGTTTCTTACAGTGAAGATTTCTTTTTCCTTGTCCCTCCTTGTCCTCTGAGACTTTCGTCCATTGCTTTCATCTGTCCTCCTCAGAGTCATTCAGACTGGTGCCTGAATCCTGACTTTGAATTTTAGCTGCGTGAGTTGCTTCAGGGTTCTGGGAATTAGGTTGTGGAATCACCTTTTGGGGACCATCCTTTCAACCCACAACAGCTGGGTTATAAGAACTAAGTGAATTATAATTATAGGTATATTTTCATATATGTATATGTAGTCTTTAGCACGGTGTCTGACCACAGTTGGTGCTCAGTGAATGTTAACTCATTTTCTTTTCTTTAGCAACGTGTACTTTCCAGGGTCCTGGATCGCTAGGACATTCCAGCAGTTCCTACTTGGGCCGGCATGTCCTCACTACTCTTTGTCCCCCAGTGCTATCCCCATTGGTGACCAGCAAGAAGTCTGGTCTGTGCCTTCCGCCTTCACTCTGTTCCTCTGTGTGCTGGGTGTCCCGTAGCTATGATCTGCCCTTCCTGCTGCTCCCGGACCACAGCCTTCTCGGTGTCCCCATGTGCTGTTTCTCACCTCTCATGTTACCTTTCAGCCTCATGGTGGCCTTCAGCTCTTTACCTCTTCTTTCGGGTGTTCAAGCCACCCAAACCCTGGAACTTACTTTGCTTATTTTCCATTCCTGCTGTACTCCTCCAGTTGGGTTGTCGGTCCTTGGGTCCGCTCTGCACCTTGCCCCTCTGATCCTCTCCCTATCCACCCTGTCAGTGGGAATCTTTTCCCTCCTTACTCGTCTTTTAGCGCTAAAGTTTACTCTTTGCTCTGGCTTTTTATACTGAGAATATAGTCATGTTCAGTTGTTCCATTCCAAAGAACTTCTCTTTTACTTCATTGTCTGTGACTTTCTTTTTCTTTCACTTGTTTTAATTTTGTCACTGTCTCTGAAAGTCTTTATGTTTCTTTTGTTTTCAAAAGAAACTGGTTTCTTGAGGACTGATGACAATCTCCTAATAGCATTGAGAAGGTAAAAGGTGTGATTTGAAAATAGCTCACTGCAGCAAGCCTGCTCCACCGGTTGTTAATAACTATGCGGCATTGGGCAAGTTAGTTATTTCTCTGTCTACAAAATGGGACTAATATTAGTACTCTTGTGGTTTAGATATCTTGCCAAAGTCCCTTGTGCTGATAGGGGCATTTGGGAAATGATTGGATGTTAGGGGTGTGATGCTGACCAATGGATTAGCCCTAAGATGAGTTTATCACTGAATGTAACCTAGGGAGGTGATGCTGGTTGGAGGAGGTGGTCCTTGGGGGCGTGGCCTGGAAGAGCCTGTTTCCCTCCTTCTTCCCTTTCCATGCTCAGGCTCTTCTCTCTGTCTCTCTTTGTCTTTTTCTCTCCTGCCATTCTGTCCTTCCCTGGAGCCAGTAACTGGAACCTCTAAAAACTCTTGGTCAAAGAAATCTTTCCTCCTTTAGGTTACGAGTGTTGGGTATTGGGTCACAATGACAAGGAAGTAACTAAGACTAGAGTTACTTTCAGGGTTGTTTGGGATGATGAAATGAATGAACAGATGGGAACCAAGTCTAAGGAGGCCTGGTGGGTAGATGTTGTGTGTTAGAACTTCTAAACAGTTTTAGTTCTTCTTTTAAAGTGTATCTCCTTGGCCTGTGTCACGTTTTGACTTGGCTGACCTCTCCTTCTTTAGTTCGTTACCTTCTTCACTGCCTTTAAGCTGAGACTGATTCATCTTGGAATCATTAATTTTTTGTGACTCCTATTCGTAGTTTGTCTGTACCTTGGGTTTTTACCTCTTTAAGTTTTTCCTGGTAATTCCTAAGTTTAGTTCCAGGTTTTACTTTTACATGAACCTTTCCCACTGTCGTGATTTCTGCTCTCTCAGCTCCAGTCCTCCATTGACTGTAAGTGCCTGCCAGATCGCCTAACCAATGTAAGCTTCCTTCAGAAGAGTTCTCTTTACATGATTTTCCCTTTTGCTATGAAAGACCTAGAGACCGCGACAGTGTGTTGTAGCAGTAAGAATGGATCTCTGCATTGGACAGGTGTTGTGTTGGAGTCTTCAAAGGTTAGGAAGCGTTTCTGGTCCCATGGAATGGTGCCTTCCTCCTACTCAACAGTGTTTCAGTGACCACAGCTGTATATTGGAGAGGAAACAGTCTTATAGAAGATGCATGCTTTTATTTTCTTTATTGGAGGATAGGGAAAGTTCTTATATCTCCTAATAAAAACTGATGAGACACCCAGAAAGTTTTATGAATTATTGACTTTTGAAGACACTCCCCTCATATGTCATAGGCCCCACCTACCCACCCACCCCAAAGTATAACTGGTAAATAATTTATAGTTGTATCTCATTATGGAAAGACAAATAGAAAATGAGCTCAATTAAAGAACATGTATTGAGTTTTTAATTAAGTAGAGGTGTTTTTAGTATATTTCTGAACTGCCTCAAACCCAACAGCAAAGCTGAGAACTTCTTATTTGCTTTCTGACTAGTAGATTTCCATTAAATTGGAATAGGAATTTTGGACAAAGGTTTTCTCTTGAGTTTTGCTAATAAAATATTACATTTTAATGATAGCTAGCAAATATTTAGTTGAATACGGTATGATATTTGGGAATCAGAAAATTAGAACCAATCTTAATCTAATAGATATCCCATTTGGAGAGTGTGATGTCTATAACTTTTCTTTAATTTTTTCTACATCCATCTGTTGAATAGTAGATGAATTTTTTTTGGTAAATAACTTGCTCTTGTGTTATAGATATATCAGTTATCTTTTTTTAAAAAACACTTTAAACTATAGCCATAAGTTATATACCTTAAAAAAATGTTATTTTCAAGACACAATTTTGTACATATGCTCTCGCCTAACATCTCCTTTCTTAGGCTAATACCCTTGCTGTATTTAAAAAAAAAATATTGGCTAACTTCTACTCTATTACAGGCCTTTGTGTAGTCTGCTATAGAAATTTATATCGTAGTTAACAAATTTTGTATATAAAAATATCCAAGGTGCTAGATATCCAATTGACATTAGTAATCTATCTGATGTCTCTTCTTATTTCTGTTAAACTTTAGATCTTTGTTTAGAAGAATTGTTGATATTAATTTGGCTTTGATCAAACATTTTCTACATTTCTGGCTAGCTAGCTATACCTTAGTTTTCTTTTTTCTCTTTGTCTCTTTTCTACATCTGTTTAAAGTCCACTCAATGCAGAAATACAGTAAATCTTGTATGGTAACCCATGCCATAAATTCAAACCTAAATAAGTTAGGCCCAGTTATAGTATTGCTTTCTAAAAAGCATGTAGTCACAACCTTTAAAACGGCTGAGGTATAGCCTGGGTAAAACTTGTTTTTTAAAATTTCCCTTTCATCCACTGAGGTTGACACAAAATTTATTCTGCTTCCATACTGTTTTATTTATACTACACTCACATGTACTTCAAGCAAGTTTACATTTACAGAACGAATGGGAGAGGAGGTGGTAAATGCAGATATTTAGCTCATCCTCTGCCATCTTGAGGCGGTAGAGTGGGGCCCGGAAAGTGAGTTGCACTCTTTGTTTTTCACTCAGCTTTTACTTATCAGTTTTGGTTCCTCCTTTAAAGTGTATCTCCTTGCCTGTGTCGTGTTTTGACTTGGCTGACCTCTCCTTCTTTAGTCCATTCCCTTCTTCACTGCATTCAAGCTGAGGCTGATTCATCTTGGAATCATTAATTTTTTGTGACTCCTGTTTGTGGTTTGTCTGTACCTTAGGTTTTTACCTTCTTATCTCTTTAAGTTTTTCCAGGTAATTCCTAACCTTAGTCATTGTGCTTAGTGAGGGCTGCTCTTAACATTGACAGTGGTGGAATGGGCTTTGCCAACAAAAGGACTTCTGCCTCATGTGTGAGTGAACTGGGATTTTCTGGCCTTGTGATGAATTTCCAATCGTGAAGGCTTTCGAGAACACCTGGTACCATGCTGCCTTTAAAGCCTGGGAAATGGGGAGCCAGCGAGGCTGCCCCCACACTGTCCGAGCAGAGTGGTGCCCCAGTCTGCAGATGTCAGTCTCCTGCCTGCCCTGGGAGTAGTGGCAGAGTCCCAAGTGCTTTCGTAGTCATTGTCACTTGACCAGTTTCTCTTGCAGAAAGAATACACCACCCTGGTATTGAAGAATGTGGCACAGAGAATTAAAAGGACTAACCTTAAAATGCACATTGATTGTTGATGTTGCCTATTTTTCACCAAGACTTGTGATGGAAAAGCAGTAAAAATGTTTAAGTAATTAACCCTGAGAGAAATTACCAAAATAGTTTCTGATTCTAGATCACCCTCTGCCCTCCACACATTGAAAGTTTCCGGGACTGATATAAGATCCATATCTGGGGCTGGGGATTTAGCTCAGTGGTTCTGGCATCTGCCTTGCAAACACAAGGTCCCTAGTTCGATCCCGGTAACCCACATACCATAATGCTGGGCATGGAGACTCACATCCTTCAGGAATCAGCATCACATACCACAATGCTGGGCGTAGTAGCTCACCCCTGTAATCTTGGGTGTGGTGCTCATGCCTATAATCCCAGCATTTGGAAGGCAGAGGCAGAAGGATAGCTGTGAGTCTGAGGCTGAGCTCAGGATCAGCCTAAACTACAAAGCTAGACCCTGTCTCGAAAAGAAAAAAAAAAAATCTATATCCATGTTAGATTATGGTAATTTGTAGTATATTTACTGTTAAATAAGGAATCTTTACCTTTGTGAAGTTTAATAAAAATTACAGAAAGTGATTTTTATAAATAAAGTCTTGAGTATTTGTGATAAAGTATCTTTTGAAGTGACTAAGTACCTACATTTTATAGTAGAAAGCCATTTAAGAATAAGGGATTTATTATACTATTTCAATTTGTTCATCAGATGGATATGTCAATTTTAATTTTGTCAGTTTTCTTGTTTTAAAAATGAGTTTATTCTTGTAAGTTTTTAAAGTAGGAACTGGTCTTACATTTCTTTTCCCCACTGGCATAATAATTAAATCAGTTTATTATACACTTCATTAATTCTGAGTTTTATTTTATTAAATAAGAAAAACTTACTGTGTCCTGACATTCTCTCTTTTTTTCTTTTCTAGCCAACACATATCTCTTTATGGTACAAGCTCGGGGTATAATGCTGAGAGAAAATGTGAAAACAATAGGACATATGATCAGGCTCTACACAAATAAAAACACAACGCTCAATGGGACAGGTGAGACTACCTCCTCCTTTATCTTGATTTGCTTTTGCTTCTTAGAGTCACAGTAAACCAAATCTTTTAAAGTCTTGTTTCACTTCTGAGAGAATTCCCATTAAAGACAAAGACATAGTCGATGAAGTGTATTGGTAGATTATTTTATTGAGCAGAACAGGTCTGTTACATATTTTAGGTGATGGGGTTTGCTACAACACACATAAGTTAAGAGCAGTTTCTACTTTTACAGTTTTCTTATTGTATTTAAGATATATTAACCACAAGCTAATAATTTTTTTCGGCTTAATCACCTACACTGTTGTTTATGCCCATTATTTCTAAAATAGTTTTCCAACTCTATCTAGAAACACTTACTGTTTTTAATTATAAAGAAACAATGTTTTCAATTATAGAATATTCTTAATAATCATATGGCTGTCTTAAAGAACTAAAGGAGAAATTTTATAAGACTGAAATTCAGTAGCTGCTCTTTTCTTAGAACGTTCAGAAGTAGAATTTCCATTAAAGTCATATAATGTTACAGTCTAATAGACCATGCTAAGGCTTTAACCGGAGTGAATGGTGAAAGCCAGCGTAATGTAGAAGAATGCTAATGCTCCTCCATGTGGATGTTCCCACAGCATCTCACAGAGGACTCTGGGTGCTGCTTCAAAGGGTTCAGTGGGATTGTCAGTTCTTCTGTCCTTTATACGGTATTGTCATTTTTAAAGATTAATTTTCTTGGTACACTTTCAGTATATATAATGATCACATTCATTGTCAGGAATTTGTACTTGCATATAATATATCTTGCTTCTATTTTCCTGTCTTCTTCCTTTCACTTCAACCTTTCTTCACCTTCTTATGTTCAAAGGCTTCGTTTCAGTCTTTTTCCTCACATTCTTTTTGTTCCAGTTTCCTTTCCTTCCCAACCCCCGCCCCTCTGCCTTGTTCTCCTTCCCATTTGAACATTTACTTTCTGCTTCCCTGTATCTATCATTCATTTTGGTTCTTATTTATCCTGTTAGTTTCTCAGACAAGAGCAACAATGCCATATTCAAATGTGTGTCTGATTTATTTCACTTAAAAGTATAGCCTTAAGGCGCTCTCATTTTTAAATCTCAAGTTTATCCTTACGGCAGAGTAGTACTCCATTGTGTATAAAAGTCACATTTTCTTTATCTGTTCATCTGTTGATGGGGAATGGTGCTGTTGCTGAGGTTCTGCTGTTATAATCTGTGCTGCTATAAACATCGGTGTGCACTTATCACCGGGGAGTGATGCTTTAACTCTTTCAGGAATATATATACCAAGAAGTAGAGTAGCTGGGTCAAATGCAACTTCTACTTTAGATTTTGGAGTAATCTTCCAATTGATTTCTGTATTAATTTTGCTTATTTACACTCCCACCAACAGTAGGGAAGAGTTCATTTTTTTCCTCATTGCCTCATCAGCATTCGTTGCAGGGTGATTTCTTGATGACAGCCTTTCATACCAGACTGAAATGGCATCTCAGTGTTGTTTTAATTTGCATTTCTTGAATGACCAAGGATGTTGAACATGTTTTCATGCATTTAATTTCTGATTGTGTTTCCTTTCTTACTTGAGAAGTGTCTATTCATTTCTGATGCCCATATTTGGATTGGGTCTTTGAATTTAGGGCTCTGATTTTCTTAATTTTCTTTATACATTCTTGATATTAGTCCTTTGAAAAGTAGCTGGAAAAAATTTTTCTCACAGTTTGAGTTGTTGTCCTTTCCCTCTGTTGTTGACTTCTTTTGCTGTGCAAAAGCTTTTTAATATGATGAGACCCCAGCTGATTCTTTGCAATGTTTCCTATGTGATTGGAGTTTTTTGTTCATAAAGCCTTTACCCCTGCCAATGTCTTCAGGAGTTCTATTTTATCCTTTCAGAGGATTGTTTTTAGATTTAGATCTTTGATCTATTTTGATTTTAGTGTAGTGCCTTTGAGAATTATGGGTCTAGTTTAGTCTTCAGGATGGAAAAAGCCAGTTTTCCCACCACTAATTATTAAACAGCATATTTGTCTTCCAATGAAGGTATTGGCTTTTCTGTCAAAAACAGAGTGGCTTAATGTGTTTGGAGTTGTTTCTGCATCTTCTGTTATGTTCCATTGATCTTCATGTCTGTTTTTGCCAATACCATGCTGTTTTTATCACAGTAGATTTGTAGTATAATTTCAAGTCGTGATTGTACTGCTTTGTCTTTATTGCCCAGAATTTCTTTTGCTTTTCTAGGTTTGCTCTGGTTCCAGATTAATTTTACGATTGTTTTATTTACTTCTGTGAGATATGCTATTAGTGTTGTGATTAAGATTGTATTAAATAGGTATTGATGATCTTCTGGATTTCTGTGGGATCTATTCTGATTTCACGCTTTTCATTGCTTATTTGAGGAATTAAAGTATTTTCTTTTTTTTTTATAAAGTTGGCTAAAGGTTTGTTCTATTTAATCTTTCAAAGAATCAGTTCTTCCCTTCATTAATTCTTCGTATTGTTTTCTTAGTCATATTACATGCATCTCTTCTCTAATCTTTGTAATTTCCTCCCTCGTTTGTGCTTTGAGTTTAACTTGCTATTCCTTTTCTTAGAGCTTGGTGTTCAACATTAGGGTATTTATTTAAGCTTCACTGTCTTTCTGATGTGGGAATTCACTGCTATGCATTTCCCTTGCAGGACTGCTTTCACTGTATCCAGTAAGTTCTCATATGTTGTACTGACATTATCTTTGAATTGTAGAAATTGTCAGTTTCTTTAATTTCATATGTAAGTTATTGGTTGTTCAGAAGATGTTGTTTCATTTTTATGAGTTTATGAAATTTTTGTGGTTTCTTTTGTCATTGATTTCCAGTTGCATTGCCTTAAGATCTGATAATGTGCATGTAATAATGTAACTTCCTTTGTATTTGTGTAAGCATATTCTATGATTTAGTATGTGGTCTATTTTAGAGAAATCTTCATTTGCTGCTGAGAATGCGTGTTCTGTTGTTGTGGTGTGGAATACTCTGTAAATATCTAATTAGCCCTTTTGTTCAAAGGTTTGATTCAGTTCTGTTATTTCTTTGTTGATTTTTTTGTCTAGTCGATTTGTCTATTTGTGACAGTGGGATATTAAGGTCTTTCATTACAGTTGTATTAATGCTCATCTGATTTTTCATATTATGGTCCCTTGCTGTTTTTAAAAAGTCTTTTCCTGAATGATCACTAACTGCAAGCCTGTCTTCTAGATCTGATATCCTGTCCTAACAGTGATTTATTCTGCTCTATCTACTTTCAATGAAATTTTTAATCTCCTAGGTATCTATTTGAATTTGTCTCATGGAATCTAATTCTTCTTATATTGAGCATTCATGGATTTTCATCATTTTCCTACACTCATATATATATGTATTACATGTGTATATATGTGTATATATATACACACACATATACACACACACACACACACACACACACACATATATGTTACCTATATGTGCTCTAGGTTCACTAACTCTGTCCTTCACTGTGATTGCTATGTGTTTACTTCTGTGTGAAATTATTTCTGATTTGTTTTTCCTAGAGATTCTTTCATCTGCTTTGCTACTTCTGCTGCTGTTATGTCAAAAAACTCAGCTGGGTGGCTTTTGATTTCTTTTACCTCAAATTCACCCCAATTTCATGTGCATTTGCTTTGGATGAGCTGGAGGTCTGGAATTGCATCTTGCTTCCAGTTGCCACATTTTCAGTTTTAAAATTTGTTTTCTAAGTTGATTCTCAATGATGAATGTGATGATAATGCATATGAAAAATGTGTCAATAAATTCAATAAAGGAGAAGGGAAAAAAACCACATGCACATTTATGTTGCCTTGGCTGAAGTAGTATAGTCAGGGATAAAGATACCATCAAGCACACTCTAGAAAGTTGACAAACCCTGGTAACTATGAATTGGCCACCTTTAGGCATAGTAAAAGGTTTATAGCTATGTAACAAAATGTGAGACAAATCAGAAAACTGTACAGTAAATATCCCCTCAGTAGAGCAATTTTAGCCTCAAGGGAGGAGATTTAAAAGGAGATAAGAGGAAAAATGAATAAAAGAAGAGAAAGTAGTTAGAAACAGGGCTAAAGGACGAAGGAAGATTAAACTTTGGGAAACTGGTGAAAGTGCTGAAGGAAAAAATACAAAAATAAGAACTAAACAAAGCAAATGAAAAACAACAGTATTCTCATTAGAAATATCAGAAAGAAAAAAAAAGGAAAATTTTCAAAAAGCAAAAGTGATTTCTGTGTGATTTGAAGTCTGTGGTTAACTTCTGGGGTCTACAGTTTGGTGGCAGTGCCTAATTCAGGTGAAACTCTACCACTGGGAGACAGAGGAGGAGGAGGCAGACAGAGCCCAGTCCGTGCCGGGTAATCTGAGCAGGCTGCAGTAGGTTTAGGGTGGAGTGCAAACTCTGGGCCTTTCAGCTCTGCAGTAGTTCAGCCTGATCCTTCCCTCTGGTTGTGGGGTTGGAGTCTGAGCTATTGAGCCTTCAACACTCTGGCATCTTTTGCCGGCTTGACCATCATGCCCTGACCGTGGATGTTTCCTGTGAGAGCCCTGAGATGACACCAGCCCATGGCTGCTCTGAGTCCTGGATTCATTTGGTGCCTTCTGAAAATGGAGTGTGGGCTGGCATCCTCCCAGGTGCTGCTTGCACTGCAGTCACGGGAGCTGCTGTAGCTTGCAGCGTCCACTGTTCCACTCTCCTGGGGCTCTCGGAGACTGCAAGGGCCACTCACCCTCGCTGTGTCTGTAGGTTGTGCCTCTTTTCTTTTGCTTCAGGCCATGAGTCAGGGAGAAGGTGTGGTTGCCACCTCTTTTTTGTGCATCAATCTGTCTCTTCCCTTTGCCTGTGGACTCTAGTTCTCCCTTTGGATCCTTCCTGGGTCCCAGGGACCCACCTCCTTCTTTCTTCTTTTCCTTGAGTTGTTATATTCCGAGGTCTGGATTTCAAACCCCAGAGAGGCCGATGTGCTGCTCCACAGTCTTCCTGGAAGTCCCAGGTTGTCATTGTTAAACAGTTAAAATGTCTATGACATTTCTTTGTGTCAACATAAACCTTTACTCACAGTGTCATTCTGTCTATTCCTTGCTTCCTCGCCATGCCACAAATCAAAACACTCTTGTTTTCCTTTAATCTTTTGACCTTAACTTCTTTTATGAAGACTCAATTTAGTTGACACTTTAATAATGCAGTAAAAGTCTCATTAACTGATCTGCATTAATCTTCTGAATAGGCCAAATTTAGGAGAAGTTTAAATGTTTTAAAAGCTTTGTTTGGACTGTGTTGGATTATTGAGTGTGAAAGTGTTCATTAAAAGTCCATTCAATCAGACATGGTAGTGCATGCTGGTAATTCCAGCCCTCAGGGAGGCTGATAAAGAAGGATCTCAAGTTGGAGCCCAGCTCGGGCCACTTAGTGACTTTGTGGCAGCCTATTTCACAATTTAAATGGGGCGGGGTGGCTGATGATTAGGAATATAGCTGAGTATAAAGGTCTTGGTTTCAATTCCTGGTACAGCCAGAAAAAAGAAAGAAATATTAACTACCTTTAGTTTACTATATTTGTATGACTAAATATTTGTATATAAATTGTGTTTATAGAATTGAGTTATTTAGGAGAAATGATTTCTTGAGCAAGACAAACTACCTCCCACTCAGAAACCTGCAAAACAAAGAAAGAAATCCTTTTCTCCCCTCAGCAAGTCATAGTTTCAATAAAGGTGTGGTAGCCAATACCACACTTTGATCAGAGCTGGCTTACTTTTGAGAACCTTTGAACACTTTTCGTGTGTTTAATTTACTGATAGAGAACTACTCTGGGGAGACTGGCTGTTATTGCATCATATAGGAGTTGGATTTGATTTTAACAGACAGCTGAAGGTTGTGGCTTCCACACTTGAGGCTGTCTCTTCTCTTGCACAAGTCAGGAGGCTGCTGCTGTGGCTGCTGCGGAGGCTTCTCCGAGTGGGTTGGCATCTTCCTGCCATCCACTGTTCCGCTGTGTTGCTTCACAGCTAACTGAGCCTCCGGAGGCCATGGGCCTGTCTGTGTATATGAACTTGTGCATAGGGGAGGAGGAAATGAAGGGGAAGAACAAAGAGGGTGGCTGCTATTAAGGAGCTTTCCAAAACGTCCCACGCAGGATTTCTTGATACATTTCACATGTCAGAATGTCACTATGTGGCCTCAAGTGAGAACAGTGGGAAACTGAGGCTCTGTTACCTCAGGAGAAAGGGAAATGGAGTGTGAGCCAGCAATTTGGAGGGGCCACCAGGTTCAGCCAGTCAGCATTTATTGAACAGTTAGCATAGATGGTATATTATCTATACAGGGGAGACACAACATTAAGAAAAGCAACATTTCTTTGAGGATCTTGCCAGGCTTCTGGGAGAGATGGAAACATAAACAGTTATTTATAATCCAAGTAGTTATTTCTGCACAGACTTGTACAGATACGTAATTTGCCGAAAAGGAGAAAATAGCCAATGATGTGTACAAAGAACTAATTGCACTGTAGAGGAGACTTGATAAATATATAGTAATTTGCTTAAAATTTAACAATAAGGGATAGTTAATCAGTCATGGTGTTTCCAAGTGCATTTGATGTCAAAAGTCAATAATGCCCTACCTGACTTCACACAGCCTCAACTGTACGCAGGTAAAAGTACTTTTGCACAGGGCCAGGGATTTAGCTCAGTGGTTCCAGTGCCTGTCTTGCAAAGCACAAGGGCCCTGGTTTCATCCCCTGGTAGCCACATACAATACTGGACGTGGAGACTCACGCCCAGCAGCAATCAGCACCACTTACCACAGTGCTGGGCGTGGTGGCTCATGCCTGTAATCCCAGCACTCGGGAGGCAGAGGCAGGAGGATTGCTGTGATGTGAGTTTGAGGCTGAGTTCAGGGCCAGCCTGAACTACAAAGTGAGACCCTGTCTCAAAAAAAAAGTACTTTTGTACAGAAGCTGTGTCCTCTCATAACCAGACGCCTTTCTTTGTAGCCTGCAGAGCAAGCCGGATTAGGAAGATGAGATGTGTCTATTAATTACTGTAACAGATGAAAAAGATCATGCAGTGTTGGAGTTGGTAGGTTGATATAAATAACCCAGAACACTTTCTTATTTGATGGATGCATGAAATGAGGCCCTCAGGCACCGCTTGTCTGACAAGACGAGTTAGTAGTAACAGGATAGAAATGTCAGGGCTTCTACCACCCCGCTTAACCTGTCCTTTTTCAGGAAAAGATAAAGCCACTGGTGTGAGCTTTGGTCCTAATTCTTTTTTCCCCTGTAAGGATAAGGTCCTCAAGAGCTGGGGGGCCTGTGCTGCTCCTTTCATTCCTTGTTCCCTTGTCCCTGGGCATGGTTCTGGAAGGGAAGAAAACAGGAAGAGGGCCCAGGACTACTTTTGTTCTCATCCATTCATTAGATGAAATAATGTCTACCTCTTAGAGCCTGTGAGGCGATCTCACACATGGTCTGGCACACGCAACCTTTTAAAAACACTCCTGACTTTGAAAACAGTGGTTATACTTGAAGAATGTTCCTCATTTCACCATGGTTTTTTTTTTTTTTTTTTTTTTTGGTAGGAATAATGATTTTGTGGCTTTTATTATAGTAAGTCTCAAAAGCTTAACTGATTGGCTTTATTATCAGTCGCAAAGTGTTGATTTACAGTTTTCTAAGCTATAGGTGCTTTATTAGATGCTAGAAAGGAAAGACAACTTGATTATTATTGAAAGAGTTATATTGGAGACAGACTTACCCCATAATACCTCGAGGTGATGTGTGAGTAAACAGCACTGGGGAAGACTCGGCCATGTAGAGACATTGTTGTAGCACTCACAGCGAGTTCAGCTCCCTAGGGTTATTCATGCTGATGTGGCCAAAAATAACATTGAGCTCCAAAACTTTGTGTTCAGAGAAGTGAATACGCTTTTTAGCATGTCTTTAAGGTGTTTCTAAAAATATTTTTGTTGTTCTTTAAAACTGGTAAAAGTAATGAATGTGTTCTGTGAATGAAAAATTCAGTCATTTAGCTCTAGAATCAAAAAATGGTCTCTCCACCTCTTTTTGTCATCAGACATCATAGGGGGAATGAATGTAACAATTTGTTTTGAGGGCTGGGGAATGTAGCTCAGGGGTCCAGTGCCTGCCTCACAACCCTAAGGTTCTGAGTGCAATCCCTGATACCACCACACACACACACACACACACACACACACACACACACACACACACACACAAATTGCTCTGTAGGGTGTCTTGGAGCTTTGTAGTTTTGAAATTTCTGTAAGTTGGAGTAAGCCTATAGAGTTACAGCACATGGGTGGGAGGACGCGCCCACATATGAATGACTAAATTAGTAATTGTGCAGAGTAAAGAATATAGTTACTACGTGGCATTAAGAAATTAGGTGAAGATCACATGAGAATATTTGTATTTTTCTGCTTTGGGATTATAAAAAAAAATGAGCTTTTGGAACACACAAAGGCAGTGGACCATGGGACACCCTTGTTTATCTTTTATTTTGAGCCACTATAAATAATGTACTGTGTAATAGGTGACTAAGAAAAATTGAATAGAGAATCCTTTTTGCCTACTGCTCCATTTTCAAGATGCCTATTACAACAGAATATAATAACTTTTTTCTTCAAATTCTTGTTCTTTCAGTTTTTCTAGGTAACATACATGAATTTCATACAAAAATTAGAAAAATTTCAACCTTTGGCATAAATTTATATGGCTTATCCATGTGTTCTTTTTGGTATCATGTGCAGAGAAGTCTGCAATAAATATGTGTGGGTGATATTTAGGTGTTTATGTGTGGGTGCATATTTAGGGTGTAAGAGAGAACATGGGCTCTGGGTCACTTGTGTAGAATAACTTGAGATTCTCTATTTACTGTTTTTATTGTTTTTCTCTATTTACTGTTTTTGTCCATATTGAAAAGCAAAGTCTATAAATTATTTGAGTAGTATTTTTATATTTTAAAATAGGAAAAGATTACAATAAAAAGTCTGCTATTGCGTTTCTCCCTGACTGTCAACTCTCAGAGTCTACTTTGCATTTTTAACAGCTTATTCTGTATTTATCTTTGTTTCTACTCTGCCATTCCTGTTCCTTCCTTCCACCTTCTTTTTCCCCCCTCCGGTGCAGTAAACCTGCTTGCCACCATCAGGCTGTACCTGGCTCTGTTGTGTCCCTTGCTTTGTC
Source organism: Petromus typicus (assembly GCA_004026965.1). NCBI lineage: Eukaryota > Metazoa > Chordata > Mammalia > Rodentia > Petromuridae > Petromus > Petromus typicus. The sequence goes on from PVIR01031319.1 coordinate 18,594, forward strand.
CATTGTAACTTTTGCTATAACAGAAGAAAGGCCTTTAGTAGATCCCGGCATGCTCCCTTTCCATTTGCTTCTTCCCTGTTATCATCACATCATAACTTAAATTCAAACCCTCAGCGGGCATTGTTTCCTAGGACTTCTTATCCATACTGGTGTTAACCCTACTCTTCCTCCACCCGCTGAGCTTTCTGTACATTGGTCACTGGTTTTTCCTACGCTCTTTAAGCGCACGAATTGACTCTATTTCGGAAGGGTCTTGAAATGCCCGCGTCATTGGAGGATGGCACCATTCTCGCCACAGTTCCCACGCACGGAGCCTCCCCACCCATCAGCCCAGAGCCTCGCACGTGCCGCGCGGGGCCTTGACCCTGTAACACGCCACCTTGGATTTCTTTTCCCTTGTGGAGACTTTCAGGTTTTGGGGGTTTTCTTTTTCAGAGTTATGAAATTCCACAAAGAATATTTGGAGCTATTTGTTCTCTTTTCTGGCTGCTTTTTATACCCTTTTTTGGGGGGAACTCCTATTGTTTGGATTTGTGTCTCTTGAACAAATCCTTACTTTATTGTGTACTCTCTCCTGTTTCCCACTTATTTTTTTTTTTTCCTCTACTTTCTGGGAGATTGTTTTGACTTTATTGCAATCCTTTGATTTTTCAGATTTGACAGATTACTTTATTCTTTTTTTTTTAATTATCTTTATTGGTACATTAAATATACACATCATGATTGCACTCCATAATGGGGATTTGTACCAGTATAAGACACAACTTAATTCTCATTTTTTCCCATAGCCCCACCCACCCTACCACCCCCCCATATATATAAAATTTGTTTCCTTACTTTTTTGTTACAATCTCAACATTGTCCCCT
>PVIR01031320.1:0-19147 GCA_004026965.1 Petromus typicus
CTTATCTGCTGCTCTTACATGTAGAGAACTGTGACAGTGGCAGGCCAGCTGCCAGGGCTGTCCTCCAACAAGGACTGTCCCTTGGGAGAGTCCACTCTTCACTCTCCCTTTGGCCTTCCTCTAACACAGAAAATAAAATCTGGGGTTAAGCCTCTCCTGCTGATGGATGGCACCCAGGGGCAATACAAGCATTTTTCCAGTCTACTTTGTTTTTTTGAGAAGGCTCTAAGCAGTCATTACATAGGTCTGAGGGACCCAGGGTCAGATTCTATTTATGTGACAGCTTCCTCACATTTGTTTATTTTACCTGAAAATCTAACCCAGTGGAAATGTTTCAGGATACTGACCTTTAAACATAGCCAGGCTCTTCAGAGACCTCTTCTAAACTAGACCTTAACCTTGGCCTCTTAGGACTTGAGCTCCAGACTGTCTCCCTAGGATGACCTTGACCTTAGTTGCTTCCTGGAGAAAACTCTAGGGTGGCAAAAGAATTTGCAGGTTATCCAGGTAACACATGGGCTCCTGTTTCTCAGCCTCTGTGGGCAGGTGGGAGCCTAATTTTGAGAGGCAGGTTGCAAACTCCAGTGAGTTTCACATGGGCCTAGGTCCTTTGAGAGTTTTGTAGTTTTCCACTTCCTGTTCAGCTCCCTCACTTCCCTTCTTTTATTGTCCCTTTGTAAACACAGTTACCTCTGACACCAAAGAGCACACCAGATTCTTTGCCTTTTTGCAGTAATACATTACTGTTTAAAATCTGTCCTTACCCATTTCAGTTGTGTTTGGTTTTGTGTATCTTTGTCACCTCCTTTGTCACTCCAGTGCCTGTCTCTGCCAACTAACTTGCATACAGAATATTACCCTTTAGGGCCTGATAAATCTTCATGGTTTGCAATGCCTGCTCTTCGTGGTCTCCTTCCTTTGGCTGCTTCTGGTTTTTGTTTTTGGTATTTCCAACTGGAGAAATAATGTATGTTATATTTTATTCCTTTCTATGCAGACATCATATTTCTACCTCTGGCTTGTGAACTCTGGAAGCCCTCTTATGCCTCTTTGTGTATCCGGGGCATCAAGAAAGCTTCTACAATGCAAACCAAGAGTACATGTGTCATCCTTGGATGGTACATTGAAGTACTTAAGAGTACTTAAAAGTACTTGCTATTTATTAATATATTTTTATTACTACAGGTTTGCAATCCATAACATTTATACTCCTCATGTGAAATTGGTGCATGTGGTAACAAATCTTAATTCCTTTTTTCATTTTCTTTCCTTCCTATCTCTTGCCCTTCACTCTAGTTTTTGGTTTCCTGGTCCTTTTTTCCATTTGAGAAAGATCTATCTCCCTGTTTTCTCGAGGCTTATCTTTTATTTTGCTTTTTATTTATAATCTAGGTTTCTCATATAAGAGAAGCCATGCAATATTTAACCTTGTATGTCTGATTTACTGTACTTAACATTATAAGTTCAAGATGCATCCATTTTTTTTTTTTCTTTGAGACAGGGTCTTGCTTTTGTAGTTCAGGCTGGCCCTGAGCTGAGCCTCAAACTCACAGCAATCCTCCTGCTTCTGCCTTCTGAGTGCTGGAATTATAGGTATGAGCCACTACACCCAACACTGTGGTATATGGTATTGATTGCTGGTGAGTGTGAGTCTCCACACCTAACATTATTGTATGTGGTTACCAGGGATCCAACCTGGGCCCTTGCACTTGCAAGGCAGGCACCAGAACCACTGAGCTAAATCTCCAGGCCCCAAGATGCATCTATTTTTATACAAATGACTCCTTTATCTTACTTTATTCCTGATTTGTATTCCATTGTGTGTGTGAACACCACATTTTCTCTCTCCATTTATCTGTTGATGGATATATAGGCGGGGTCTAAGATTTAGCTATTACAGATTGTGCTACCATATACAGATATATATATGTATCATTGTAATATGAGGTCTTTATGTCTTTCAGGAAGATATGTAGAAGTGGAATAGCTGAGTCAAATAGAATTTCCAACTTCAATTTTTTTGAGAAATCTGCATACTGATTTCCATAGTGGTTGTACTAGTTGACTTTCCTACCAATAGTATAAATAGGTTCCCTTTTTCTCCCAGGGTGTCACTAGCATCTTTTATGATTTGATTTCTTTTCTTTTCTTTTTTTTTTTTAAATCTTTATTGGTACATTACATACACGCATCATGATTGCACTCTGTAATGGGGATTTGTACCAGTATAAGACACAATTTAATTCTCATTTTTTCCCATAGCCCTACCTACCCTACTGCCCCCCCATATATATAAAATTTGTTCCCTTACTTTTTTGTTATTATGATTTGATTTGTTGATGATGACAATTCTTTCTTGAATAATATGAAATCTTATTATTGTTTTAATTTAATTTCTCTAATGGCCAGCAATGTTGAGCATTTCTTTATGCACTTGTTAGCCATCTGTACTTCTTCTGTGAAGTGTTTATTCGTTTCATTTGCCTATTTTTGATTGGGTCATTTACTTTGGGAGGGCTCTTTTTTTTTTTTTTAAGTTCTCTGTATATTTTTGATATTAGTCCTCTGATCAATAGCTGGTAAAGTTTTTTCTCATTCTATAAGTTGTCTTTTCACTCTGTTGGTTGTTTCTTTTGTAGTGCAGAAGCTTTTAAATTTGGTATGATCCCATTTGTGTTGATTCTTGGAACTATTTCCCATGCTCTGGAGTCCTGTTCAGAAAGTCTTTGCCTGCACCTCTGACTTCAAGAGTATTATGTATTTTATCTTCCAGTAGGTTAAGCGTTTCTGTTTTAACACTTAGTTCTTTGATCCATTTTTACTCCAGTACTTGGTGACATATGAGTCTATATTTAGTCTTCCTCATGTAGGTAGCCAGTTGTCCCAATACCATTTACTAAAGAGGCTATTTTTCCTCTGGTATATGATTTTTGGCTCTTTTATCAAAGATCAAATAGTTGGATGTCCTTGGAGTTGTTTTGCATCCTCCGTTCTGTCATTGATTCTCATGTGCATTTTTGTGCTACTACCATGCTGGAGTTCATCTTTCATAAAATAGTCATAGACAAGTTTATTTCATTTTTCTGGGCCTCATTTTCTTGAGTATAAAACAAATATATCACATCCTCACTGGGAATGGTGGTCATGAAGATTAAATGCCATAAATGTACTTGCCACAGAAAGTACCAGTAAATGGTATCACTGAAAAACATCTGCTCAACTACCAAAACATAGCAGAAAAACAGCAAAGGAGGAATTGGAGCACAGGAGAATAAAGGAAGTCAAACAGAAGTTTTTATCATGGTGATAAGAATCTTGGGTTTAAGGATCTTGGAAAGATATCTTGGAAGGGTTCAGGAGACCAGCTTGCAACTGTGCTGGGCATGTTTTAGACATGATTGATTTATTAAGTTAGATATTATTGATTTATAAATTTATAAATTTAGATATTATTGATTTATGAATTACTGATTAAGATTACAAGTCATTCCAATGCCTGAGTGTGAATTCCTAATTGACCTTTCGGCTGCTGTATGGAGATCGACTTCCCTATGCCACCGTCACAATTGAGGTCTCAGTGATCAATGAGGTTGTGACATCTCTCAAGCAAGGCAACATTGCAGGTGGGTAATTACGACTGTGCAGTCCTACTCTAAGATCAAATGTTAGCTAGATAATGCAGGTGGCTTCTTAACTCTGACCTGTGAGATAGCACAAGTGTCTTGTTAGCTGTGACTGGTTCTTCACAAGTATACATAGTTACTCCCTTTTACAAGCCTTGCTCATTAAATGTATTCCTTCTCCAGTTTCCTACATCGGTCTTTATGCCCCTTCGCTATGATGTATAATCATAAATACTGATAAATCCAGAGCTCATGGTCTTAGCCAGGACAGAGCTAAGATCATGTGGTCTTTAGCCAGGAGAGAGCTAAAGATCAATTCCCTGCCTTCCTAGGTAATAAACTATTGTTTATTCTTTATTTCTTGTTCTTTGTATATTATTCTTTCATCCCCCGTTGTCTTCTCATCAGGTGAACAGGAGTTTTGCAGTGACAGGTCAGACTATCAGCCTGACAGCTGATGGGGTAATCAACCTGACAGTTGAAGGAACCAGGATCAGGAGAAGGAAAGCTGTCTTTTATTTATTGAGCTGCTACTTTTTCCACAAGATATTTTGCCTGCAGCACTTCATTAAATTATGTGAACAGTGCTGCTATAAGACAGTAGTTCCAGTTTATAGAAGTTGATGGTCTTCTGGGGTCACAGACTTTCTAAAAGGCAGAGCTGACAATGACTCAAGCCTGTTCCATTTCAGAGCCATATTTCTCCCTTCCTTATTCAGTGACAAATACGTGTGTAAAGTGTGTGGGTACATTGGAAACTTTGAATTTCCTTTGAAACATCAGTCACCCTACTCTGATTTTTAAAAGTCTGTATGTAGTTGGTTAAGATAGTGGCTGTACATGGCAGGCTCCTTTAACCTGCTTTAAATATATTGGCTTGTGCAAATATAGGATGTGTTTTAATGGAAGGATCTGAAATCTTATATAAAATAGTTTAAACAATGAAGAAATTTACTTTTTCTTATAGTGCAGAATTTAGAAAGGCCTCCAAACAAAATATCTGAACTCTTGGGATATGGCTCTGCTTCCCTTTTTGTGTTTCCCTTGATTGTTCTGGTCTAATGTATCCTAAAAGGAACTCCTTTTAAGGTTTTAGGAGCAAGTGAAATAAAAATCTCTCTTTCAATCATGAAGCAAATATTTGTTTTCTTTAGTCTGAATGGACAAGTTAGGTTGAGAGTCCAACCCTGGACAATTTCAATTGAGAAGAGTGATTTGTACTAATTGGTTCACATCAATGTACCTAAACCAATCACTGGTAAGGATAGGGCTATTGTTATTGGGTGATACTAATTAGGACTCCTTTCTGTAGTCAGGACAGGTACATAGACTATAGATGTAGAGATGCAAAATTCTAAAGATGTCATATCTGGTATAGTGTGAGTACAATCAATTAGAATGGATACTATTTGCAAACAACCAGTTTGTTTTGTATTAGCTGATTATTAACCCTAAATATTTAATCAAAATGTGCATTTTTCCAAGAAAGAGGACCCTACATGGGCACTCAAACTCATGCAAAATATTCTGTAAGCCCAAATGTTAAGCTTAATGGTCTTTCCCAATACCAATTTTCTAGTCTGACATTTTAATATCTGTGCTCATAGTGATTAGGAAATCTTTTTTTTTTTTTTATAATCTTTATTGGTACATTAAATATACACATCATGATTGCACTCCATAATGGGGATTTGTACCAGTATAAGACACAACTTAATTCTCATTTTTTCCCATAGCCCTAGGAAATCTTTACTTTTAATTTGTTCTTTATATTTTTATTTTTCAAAATTGATATTATTGGTATGTTTCCTGTGTATATTATGATCGCATTCAACATTGAGGGTATGTGACACATGTTGATTCTCATTTTTATCCCCTTCCCCTGCCCTCTCTTCAACTTCTGTCTCCTTGATCCATAAGCTGGTTATTTTTTTTGAATATTTATTTGTACATTATACACATCACGATCACACTCAATATTGAAAATTTGTACCAGTATGTGACATGACTTAATTCCCATTTTTCCCATTCTCCTACCCACCCACCAACTCCCCACCCCTTATATACATAAGATTTGTGTCCTTTTCAAAATTAGTATCATATTATTGTTCCCCTTTTTACTTATTCCTACAATCCATTTCATTTAGAATATTTTCTATTTCACAATAGCTACTGTATACTCTAGAACTCATTTACATTTTTATTTTATCATGCCAGAGAAGAGATACAATATTTACACATTAGTGACCTATTTATTTCAATTATGAATATATCCTTAAGGTCCATCCATTTGAGTAAAATGACTCAGTCTTATCATTTTGATGGCAGAATAATACTCCATTCTATAAAAGAACCACATCTTCTTTATCCAGTCTGCAGTTGATGGGCATTTGGGTTGTTTCCAAGATTTAGCAATCACAAACTGAGCTGCTGTAAATATGGGTGTGCATATGTCACTATGATGAGCATCTTCTAATTCTCTCATGTATATCCTTAGTAGGAGAATAGCAGGGTCAAAGGGGACCTCTGATCCTAGTTGTTTGAGGAATCACCACACTGGTTGCATGAGTCTGCATTCCCACCAACAATGGATAGGAGTATTCTTTTCTCCGAAGCCTTGCCAGCATTTGTTACTAGCTGATTTTGAGACAGCAGCCATTCTTTGAGGAGTAAGATGAAATCTCAGTGTTGTTTTCATCTGTATCTCTCCAATGACCAGTGATATTGAGCAGTTCTTCATGTGGTTTTTAGCTGCTTTTACTTCTTCCCCTAAAAAGAGTCTATTCATTTCAGATGCCCATTTTTGAATTGGGGCTTTAAATTGGGGCAGGGGGCTGATTTTTTTTTCAGCCTCTTTAACAAATGGCGCTGGAAAAACTGGCCTTTAACCTGCCAATGACTAAAACTAGATCTATCTCTTTCACCATGTACTAAGCTAAAATCAAAGTAGATCAGAGACTTAAATATTAAAACAGAAACACTAAACCTGCTACAAAACAGGTTAGGTTAGGTTGGGCCAGGGATTTAGCTCAGTGGTTCTGGCACCTGCCTTGCACGTCTGCTTCAATCCCTGGTATCCACATACCACAATGCTGCGGGTAGTGACTCATGCTCACCAGCAGTCTGTACCACGTACCACCGAGTGTGGTGGCTCATGCCTGTAATCCCAGAATTAGGGAAGCAGAGGAAGGAGGATTGCTGAGTTTGAGGCTGAGTTCAGGACCAACCTGAACTACAAAGTGATATCCTATCTCAAAAAACTGAAAAAACAAACAAACAAACGAACAAACAAAAAACAGGTTAGGTAAAATTCTTGAAGATATTGGCTTAGGGAAAGACTTCATGAACAAAACATTTATAGCATGAGAACTGGTACAAATCAGCAAATGGGATCCCTTCTTATTAAAAAGCTTCTGCACAGCAAAGGAAACCACCCACAGAGTGAGAAGGCAACTAACATTATGGGAAAGCATCTCTGCCAGCTGTTTTTCAGATAAAGGGCTACTATTTAGAATATATAAAGAGCTTAATTTGTTCTTTAAATTAGCATCATCTAGCAGATGAACCTAAATTTTGTCTGATCCCAGGTCTAACTCATTGCTATGTAGGATCTGCTGGTCACATAATTCAATTTTAGCTCTGTTTAATACCAAACAAACTATGACTCTGCTTAACACACAGGCAATGAGAGTAAACCTAGGCCCAATTTAGTATGATCTTCCACCCCAAGTAAAATCTTTATGAAGTCCCTGGCCTTTTCTCTAAGTTGCTCAGCCTGTACAAATCCTAACTAATTGGGAGCATATAGACAGCTTAAGTTAGTGGCAAGTCCGATTACAGAACAGGTTGAGAGATGTGAAGTTATATCACTTTTAAATGTAGGCAGTAACTCAAATTAGATTATAAGGGGATGTCCTGCAAAGCCCCTAATATGACTTATGATGAACTTATCAATTATTTGTATTTAATTATTTGCTTTCAAAGTGCTCGTGGTGGCTGAACACCAATAGATTCTGCCCGTTACTTTAACCTTTCCCTCAGCAATCTTGTCTACACTATTGATATGGGCTATCAGTGCTCAGTTTAAAGTAATGACTTTTTGGTTTATTACTGATTGAAATCTTATATTTCATCAGGTCAATTTTTATTGGACGTACAAAACAGTGGTGTTTGGGTGTTAGTTACTAGAGAAGTCAACTGGAAAGGAGAATTCTTTTTGTTATTATTCTTATTTTTAAAGGAAAATGTGGAGATACATTGTGGATAGGGTAAACCATGAATCACTTCACATATTTACATTTTTTGTGGCAAAAACATTTAAAATCTGCATTTTGTAGTTTTCAAATATTTACAATGTGCAGCTATTAATTTTAATCATGATGTACAATAGATTTCTTGACTTTCTATTTGGAGTTTTGTATCATTTGACTGATATTTCCCCAATACTCCATCCCCAGCCTCTGGTAATCATTGTTTTATTTCTGTTTCTTTGAATTTTATTTTTTACATTCCACATCTGAGATCATGCATTCTTTGTTTTTGTTTCTTAGCTATTTCATCCAATATAATGTCCTCTGAGTTCATTCGTGACAGACAAGATTTTCTTTTTTAAGGGCTGAATATCTATTTTTCTGTTGATGGACACTGAGGCTGGGTCCATATCATTGCTGTAATGAATAGTGCTGTGTTAAAACTGGGAATGAAGATGTGTCTTTGAGATATAGATTTCACTTCCTTTGGTAGTAGTAGTGTTGTTAGATAAAATCATAGTTTTTGAGAAACTTCCATAATTTTTCTGTAATGGTTGTACTAATTTACCTTTCTACCTGCAGCATGCAAGTATTCCTTCTTTCCATCCACTCGATGACACTTGTGATCTTTTGTGATTTCGATAGTAGCTCTTTTAACAGGAGTGAGATGATATCTCATTTTGGCTCTATTTACATTTCCTTGATGAATGCTATTTGTTTTTCATTTCTTTTATGGTGATATTTTCCATATATCTATTGCCATTTGTATGTCTTTTTTTGAAAAATGTCTACTGAAGTTCTTTGCCCATTTTTCAGTGAGGTTATTTGTTTTCTTACTATTGAATTGTTCCACTTCTTTATGTATTTTTGATATTAACTCCTCAGATACTTGGTTTCAAGCATATTCTTTCAATTTTTCTTTCACTTTGTTGGTGGCAAAAGCTTTTTGGTTTGATGTAATTCTATTTATCTAGATTTGCTTTTATTGTTTGTGCTTTTGGGGTTTATACAAAAATATATATTTTAAAATTATCTTTATTGGTACATTATGAATATACATGATAATCGCATTCAACATTAAGAGTTTGTACCAGAATATGACATGACTTGATTCCCATTTTTCCCCTTTTCCCCCTGCCCTGCATCCCCCTGTCCCCTACATACACAATCTTTGTTTTCTTTTTTCTTTATTATTACCACATTCATTTTCCCCTTATTATTTACCCTTACACTCTTTCCTTTAAATATTTTCTACTTCACAATATCAACTATACATACTACAACTCGTTTACAACTCCATATTCTCATACCAAAGAAAGGATATGATATTTACCCATCTGTGACCTGTTTATTTCACTTATGAGGACGTCCTCAAGGTATATCCATTTGAGTATGAATGACTCAATCTTATCATTTTATACAAAAAATATTTATCCAGACCTATGTCATGGTGCTTATTCCTAGCTTTTGAATATTTTAAATGGAAAATTTGCATGCTCTGAATATTAATTCTCGTCAGTCTAGGAAAGTCAGTATTCTCAAGACCATAGACTGGCCATATGAAAGTGGCTGGTTTCGTGACCTGAGACAAATTTTTTAACTTCTTTGGGCCTTAACTAGCACAAAACTAGTGTTTTTACTAGATGAGCAGCGGCAAACATTCATGCCTACAGGAACAAGCCAGAAAATACATGTAAAGAATGATCCCTTGGAAGAAAACCAAACAATACAATCTCTGATAAAATTCTAGTTTTTTTTTTTTTTTTAAAGGGTCTCACTTTGTGGTTCAGGCTGGCCCTGAGCTCAGCCTTAAACTCACATCACAGCAATCTTCCTGCCTCTGCCTCCCAAGTGCTGGTATTACAGGTGTGAGTCACCATGCCCGGCACTGTGTTATGTGGTACTGATTGCTGCTGGGCGTGAGTCTCCACACCCAGTATTGTTATGTGGTTAACAGGGAATCAAACCCGGGCCCTTGTGCTTGCAAGACAGGTGCCTGAACCACTGAGCTAACTCCTCGGCCCTAATATTCTAGTTTTTTTTTTAAGGTTTTTTGAGACAGGGTCTGGCTTTGTGGTTCAGGCTGGCCCTGAGCTCAGCCTCCAACTCACATCACAGCAATCCTCCTGCCTCTGCCTCCCGAGTGCTGGGATTACAGGCGTGAGCCACCACACCCGGCACTGTGGTATGTGGTACTGATTGCTGCTGGGCATGTGTCTCCACGCCCAATATAGGTATGTGGTTACCGGGAATCGAACCCAGGCCCTTACACTTGCAAGACAGGCGCCGGAACCACTGAGCTATATCCCCGGCCCCCTAAAATTCTAGTTTTTAAAGCCAGCTGGAAGCTCTTGAAAAGGGGTAAGATCTGTGGCATATACAGCTCCACACTTCAGTGTTGGGCTGAACATGGACTGCATGTAGCCACATCTGATTTTTGTTTAAAGACGCTTAATAAATCCACGTTTTCATGTGAAATCTTAGTTGTTAAATATTTGGTGAAACGATGATCATGTATATCCCTGCGCTGTGAACAAAATGATATTCTCCCTTGGGTTGACCTCAGCTTGGGGTTGTTAATTTGCAACTTCTAGACAAGCTGTACTGAAAAATCTGTTCCAGGCACAGAATGCTATGGCTTGGGGAATTTAATGTGGAAAGTCTTCTCAGAGTCACAGCATCTTAGCAAGCCCTTAATGAGCATCTGGCTTGCCCCTCCTGCACCCCCTGGACAGTTACTCCCTAGTCTTTGTTCACTATTCCCCAGGGTGTATTGCTCTGCAGAAGGCCTCTCAAGTTCTTTCTTGTAATGAGAAGCAACTCCTTGCCCACAACTTCTCTTACTGCTCTTAATTCTGTCATTTGGGGCAATATAGAACATCTTTGGATGATCTGAAATGTTCCTTGAAGAGATTGTGAGATTCTGAGAAATGAAGCCAGGAAGATTGATTAGAACCTTTTGCTGCTCAGAAAATCTAGTGCAAAAAATTCAGGATGGCATTTTCAAGCTAATATAAAAAAGTGAATATAATCCACTTGGTCTCTAAAAACTAAATGGGTATAGTCAACAAATGCCATTGCTCTTATGGGCAAATGTGTGGAAGAGCAAAAGATACCCCACAGTATCTAGGGGATAGTGAATTGATCTGTGTTAGCAAAGAATGAACAATTAAGATTTCTCTATGGTCCTCATTTCCTCTGAAGATCTATTTTTATTCATTTGCTTATTTATAAATCCCATTTTAGGGACTAACCCTTATTATAGAAATGAGGCTTACAGACCCTGCAAATAGAATCTGTTCTTCAGCTCTTGGTGTAGGCATCCATATCCTACATTTGGGGAGGAAACTGTACTGGGTGGGTAGATTCTTATGTGCTTTAGTGATAAATCATCCCATTTCATTCTAGTCTGTTACAAGTTGATTGGTGAATTCAGCAGTATTGTAAAATGTCAAAACCTTTGGAAGTTACTAGGGTTTAGAGTAGCTTTAATCTTACAATATTAAAATATTTTAAAAATACAGACAATCTTGGGCATTTGTGAGGAGAAAAGGAAGCATAAAGAATGCAGATATGGACAGGAGCTCAAATTAACTGGGTTAAATTAAACCAGGGTTGTATTTGTAATGGAGTAAGAAGATGAGAGTTGGGCTCAGAGTGGCCCAGATTCATAGTTAGCCATATGAATTTGGGCAAGTTACTTAATTCCTCTCTGCCTCACTTTTTGCCTGGGAAAAATGGAGAGAATAATTTTGTGTCTTGAATTAAAGGAGGTAATGTGTGTCAGGTGATAATAAGTGTAACCTGGTGGTTCCCTTCTCCGCATCTAGCCTTCTGTCTCCAGATGTACTTCTGTTTTTTTTTGAGACAGGGTCTCACTTTGTGGTTCAGGCTGGCCCTGAGCTCAGCCTCAAACTCACATCACAGCAGTCCTCCTGCCTCTGCCTCCCGAGTGCTAGGATTACAGACATGAGCCACCACGCCCAGCACTGTGGTATGTGGTACTGGTTGCTGCTGGTCGTGAGTCTCCATGCCCAGTATGGTATGTGGTTACCCGGGAGTCAAACCCGGGCCCTTGTGCTTGCAAGACTAGCAACAGAACCACTGAGCTAACTCCCCGGCCCCTCCAGATGTACTTCTGAGATAGTTAATTTTATGTGCCAACTTGGCTGGACCATGAGGTTCTCTGACTGAATCAGCATGATTCTGAATATAACTATGAAGATATTTTTGTATGACATTAACATTCAATCCCGTAAATTGAATATAGCTGATTTTCCTCATATCTTAGTTGCTTTTATCCTTGCTGGGACAAAATATCCAACACCCATAAATTAAAGGAGGAAATGTTTACTTCAGCTCACATCTTGTAGAAGTTTCTTTCAGTCTCTAATTGGCTGGCTCTGAGGCAGGGTGGCATGGTGCAGGGACATGGCAGAAGAGCAATAGTCCATGGTAAGGCAGATAGGGAACAGGAAAAGAAGCAAACCTGCCTTTCCCTTTTATCTTCTCCAGGATCCAAGCCTTTGTGTTGGTTACATTCATACACAGTGTGGGGCTTCTGTCATCAGTGAATCCACTGAGCCACACGCAGAATTATGTTAGTTTGAGTCAGTGGACTCATTTAGTAATATACATGCTTAATCCCAGTATCACACACCGTAGATCTAGCAAACTCCCAAAAGCATCACTTGTGAGCACATGAAGCTTTTGGGGCACATCTAGGTACAAGCCATAACACATCCTTAACATGGGTGAGCCTCATCCAATTGATTACAACAAAATGGCTGTCCTTCTTTGAGCTAGACTGCTTTCAAACTGGGATATGATTTTTTCCCTGTCTTTGGACTTGAACCAAAGCATGTGCTCATCTTGGGTCTCCAGTACCGGCTCAATGACTGGAACTACACCATTGGGTCACCTGGTTCTCAAGCCTTTGGACTTGGACTGGAAGAAAATCATCAGCTTTCTTGGGGCACCAGGTTGCCTACTTCCACTGCAGATCTGGAGACATGCCTGTGTCCAAGATTTTGTGAGCCAATTCCTTAAAATAAGTCTGTCTGTCCATCTGTTTCTTTTATTGGTTATGTTTTTTTGGAGGACTATTCTAATATAATCTCATTCAGTCTCTTGAGCATAACAAGCATTTAATATATGTTGAATAATGTTTGCAGTCAGGGATATAGGACACATTCTATAAAGCCCTAATGGTAGATGGGGTTCTGTAACAGAGCTTTCTGACCTCTTGTTTAGAAGCTAAAGTCTTTCCTGGGACATTGGCTGACCATCATCCTGCAAGAAAAGTGTGAGGTGAGAGCCCACATCTTTATTTTTCTTCCATGTGTGTGCACATATATAGCATAGCAGGTCAGGCAGAGCTGGGTTACTGTGTTCTGGTAACTTCTTTCACTTTGTCCATTCCTCAAAGCAAAGAGAGGTGATGGTGCTCAACCAGTTACCAATTAAAGATAGGATACATATTGTTCTTTATTCCTCCTTTTCAAAATGTGAAATATGAACAGATGCACTAGTCCTAGGTGAATAAATTATTTGATTAAACAGGACATTGGTGGGTTCAGTGGGTAGATCTGCAAGGAAATATGAGGCAAGCTAGTAATGGTTTTCCTAATTTACTTGAGGATAAATAATGCAGGAGCCTCATCAGATAGATTTGAGTGAATTAGATCCCCCAAGCTAGGGAAGTGGTGACGAGGAGGAAAAATATTGCCTTGAAGTTGGTTTTACTGCTTGAGGAATCTGAAGTTGCAAAAAACTGTCTTGAAATCACATCACACATCTGTCTTTAGCTAGAAAAGGAAATTGAAAGTTAAAGAGAAACTTCGCACTCAGACTTGGTTCTATTAATCAGCTTCCATACTGGGCAGTCTGTTTAAAGATTGGCCTATTAAGGCTATTGTGCATTAATGAGGTCCTTCCCCATGGGCCATCCGTTGTGTGCCTGCACTGCTTGACAGGAAGTGGATTATCATAAGAAGCAGTCTCTTAGATGAACAGTGGTGTGTCACTATAAGAGTTTCTAAAAATACGCATGCTGTCTTCAATTGGCTGAAAATTATAGCTGATTGAAGGCACCAGGGGTATTTTATGACAGATAAATATGCAGTTAAGGTGCCCTCTGTCCCTGAAGGGTGTGGAATGGACAACTATCTTTTGACTGTGTATTATTCGCTAACATTTCTCAGACCAAATCATGCTATTACAGCCCCAGAATATTTCTATTGCTCCTCCTTTGAGCTGTAAAAGAATAAAACCATGATTACCCGTGAATATCTGAGTACAAATTCATTGATTAAGTCTGTCGTCAAATGGATACTGCGAGAGTGGTATAAATGTGAGCCCTCACTGTCTCCTTCCTCTTTTCTGTCTTCTCTTTCCACTTGTTCACCCTTCCCTCTCTCTGCCTTCCCTCCTCCCATCTTGGCTTCCCTCCCTCCCTCTCTCCCTCCTTCCTTCCTTTATTCCTCCCTTCCTTTACATCTTCCTACCTACCTACCTACCAGCATGTAGCAGTAAAGTTCTAGGCTCTGATATGTAGCAGTTAACACTTTAGGAAAACCCCTTCCCCTCTCTCTCTCTCTTTCTCTTTCTCTCTCTCTCTCTCTCTCTCTCTCTCTCTCTCTCTCTGTGTAGAAAGAGACAGACAGACAGATGCAATAATGTATATTTTTGTTTATGTATATATACAGTGGTACCTTGCTTCTCAAACTTAATTCATTGCACAGTTCTGGAAAAAATGGCTATGTTTGTGCTTGTGCAGGAAAGATGACCACAGTTGTGTTTGTCACCAGAGGCAGAATTTGCAAACAAGAACAAAATTTTGCCAAATGCTTTTGCTTTCAAACCAAATTGTTTGCCATTAGAAGTGTCGGAGAACTGAGGGACTACTATAGTTGTACATGTGCACATCATTTTCTTTGCCAGTTTCAGTCTTCAATCTGTGACCAACTAGGTGTTAGAAGGTGAATAGAGGCATCGAAGAACATGAAGGCTTTTTGAGAAACTCCCCATTTCCTCAAAGGGTGGTGGAAAGGGGAAACTTACAGAGCCCCGAGACACTTCTGAGTAAGAGAGTTAGAAAAGAAGACAGGAAATGACTGCTATTCGATTCCAAATACTTCTGCAGAACTGAAGGACTTCTTAGACCTGGGTACATCCTGTCCGAAAGCCTCCTACTGTGTGTTTCAGGGTGGGTTTGTACTGGAGGCCAGTTGAGGTTCAATCTCACTTTGATGTAGGTCAGTGGTTCTCAAGTTATGGTCTAGGCCAGGCCTCACTCTTCTTTGGGTCATCTAGTATGTTAGTTACTGTCACTGAATAAATATGAATTAGCTGGTGTATCAATTTTCTATTGCTGTGTAACAAATTTCCATACAGCTAGTAGCTGTAAGGTACTCACTGTTTCTGTGGATCAGGTATCTGGGCTTGGCTCAGCTAGATTCTCTATTCAGCTTCTTCTTTTTTTTAAATAATCTTTATTGGTACATTAAATATACACATCATGATTGCACTCCATAATGGGGATTTGTACCAGTATAAGACACAACTTAATTCTCATTTTTTTCTATTCAGCTTCTTTTGAGGTTGTGATCAAGTTGTCGCTTGGCCTACATTCTCAGCTGGGTCTGAAAGAACCCACTTCCAAGCACACTCAGGTAGTTGACAGAATTCATGTCCATGTGGCTGTTGGGCTGAAGTTGTGAGCTATCTTTCTGGTTGGAGGCTAGCAGTCACCTGCAGTTCTTTTTCGCATAGGCTTTCTCATAATGACCCTTTATTTAATCAAATTAGTAAGGGGAATCTTTAGACCAGGAGTCTTGTAACATCTCAAATGGAATCTCATGGAACACAACCTGATCAATAATTAGATTCCATCATCATTGTCATATGCTTTGATTAGAAACAAGTCATAGGTTCCACCTACACTGAAGAAGTGGGAATTCCACAAAAAAACAAAAGATGGAAGAAGAGTCAAGGAAGCCACCATAGAATCTATGCCATACCTAGTCATCTTTTATGTAAAGCAGGTTGTTGGGATCATCCTGGATAAAATGAATTTTAATTTTTTGGATGGGGCCCAGAAATCTGGCTTCAGTAACTTTTACAATGTTTCCAGTGTACATTATGGTAGGAAAAACTGAGGGATAAGATAGATGTGGGTTAGTTTGAAATCCTGCCAAGCTGGGTGAAGTATCTGTGCTCCTTTATGTCACATCTCCTGAGGACTATCTAAGCTGTTGCTAGTGCTGACCAGAAGCTATGTATGACATTCCTATGAAGTCCAGGGTCTAGGACACTGTCCAGCATCTAAGGGACAGAAGTCCATTCTTGTGGTGGTGTATCTGTGTGGAGTGAGTTTAATGTTCAGTGGACATCTCAAAATGGAGTTTGTGCCAGAAAGTGAAATTCCATATTCAAACACTTGTATGAAGATGTTTGTAGCAGCTTTCTTCCCGATAGACTAAAATTGGAAACCAGTCAGATGCCCTACAACAGTCAGTGTTAAACTATGGTACATCCACATCATGGGCTGCTAATCAGCAATATATAAGGATAAACTACCATATGCAGCAGTTTGGATGCATGTCCAGGAAAGTATGCTGAGTAAAATCCAGTTCTAAGACATTCCTGTGTGGCTACATTTTTCAACATGTGGAAATGTTAAAAATTGGAAACAGAAGACAGATTTAGTGGTTGTTACATATGAGGGGCTAAGCAGACACCAGGGGTCCCTCAGCAATGAAATTATTAATTTTCTTTACTGCGATGTTTGGTACACGAACCTACACAGGTTCATAAATTGTATGAAATATAAGATACACGCAAATAAGTGCAAGTAACATGGCAAGTTGAAATAAGATTGACAGAATATGAATGTCAATATTCTTTTTTTTTTTTTTTTAAGGTTTTTCGAGACAGGGTCTTGCTTTGTGGTTCAGGCTGGCCCTGAGCTCAGCCTCAAACTCACATCACAGCAATCCTCCTGCCTCTGCCTCCCGAGTGCTGGGATTACAGGCGTGAGCCACCACGCCCAGCACTGTGGTATGTGGTACTGATTGCTGCTGGGGTGGGTCTCCACACCCAGTATTGTTATGTGGTTACCGGGGAATTGAACCCAGGTCCTTGTGCTTCCAAGACAGGCGCCGGAACCACTGAGCTAACTCTCCGGTCCTGAATGTCAATATTCTTATTGTGTAGGGTAGTAATTTTGTCAAATATTATCAGGGGAAATGGGTAAGTGTAGAAAGAATCTCTGTATATTATTTCTTATAACTGCATATAGATGTACTTGGTAGTTCTGTGGTTCAAACCCAAGACCTTATGAATATGAGGCATGTCCTCTACCACTGGGTTATATCCCTGGCCCCTGCATTTACTTTGATACAATTTTTAATCAGAATAGTGTCTGCACTTCCCCTCTCCTACATGACCTGTGCCTCATTTACCTGGAGCAGGTCTTTCTTCAGAGTTGCTCTTCTTCCTTCCTCCACAACCCAGTGTAAAGTTGTTCTCCTCAGGTTCTTGCCATTCTTGAAAGTTTGAAGACAGAAAGCCCCCCTACGTTGAGATACAGAATTTCTTGTCTGGCTAAGTGGAATCTTTCCTGTTCTTATTCCAGGGGCACAGCCTGTGCTTGTAAAAGCAAGAGTCCAAAAGCGCCCCACTGTGTGGCTTTCTCTTCCCTTTGGGTTAATCAACTTTGTATCACTATAGAAAAAAATAAGATAAGTATTTTAAAAGAGATAAAGAAAAAATGTTCATTTTGGCTAAATTTTTGACTTCACTACTTTGCAACCATGGTGAGGCAGCACACTATAATGGGAGCAGTTGGTGGCGCTGATCTGCTTGCTGATGACCAGGAAGTAAAAAGAGAAAGAGGAAGAGACTAGAGTCCTATGGTTCCTTTCCAAGGGACACCTCCAATGACATGAGAACCTCCCACTAAGCCCTTCTTCTCTAATGCTCCACCACCTCCCAATAGTGTCACCCTGGGGAAAATCCTTTAGCACATGGGAATTGGGGGGACATTCATTCTCATACTACAACACTCACTGAAGAGCTCATAGTAAACTCATAGTGTGATAGATTCACTTTTACTGTGTCATCATGATTCCATGTGACTCTGAGGTTTGTGGTACTATTATCTCCTTTACTGGATTAGGAAACTGTGGATTGGCACTCTGGTATGTCCATCTATGTACCCTAGTACAGTGATATCCAGTAAATGTGGAATGTATGAATGAATGTTGAATTTGATTTTATTACTTCTCTTGGAGGAGGAGAAAGGGAGAAGCAGTGGTTTACCAAGAGAAATATTATCCAGCTTTTCTTGTCCAGATTCATTTCTTAAGGCTGGGATCAATGTTAACATGATACTGGGTTTCCCTCCCCTCAATTTGCACTTCAAAGGTGAGTTCTGGTTGAGCAATTCTAAATGAAAACTGAAGAGAAATATGGGGCTAGAGACTTACTGAGAAAAGTGTCTTAGCTGTTGGGATCATGGCAGGTTGTCTCCTCTAGTTTTTGAAAATTTCAAAAAGAATTCTATAATGAATTTTGAAGTAAAGGATGGAGGCAGGAGCCATAATTTATCTAGTGACATCCTCATACTCCTCAGGCCAGAGGCCCCCTACCCCCTCCTCTGAGCTGTCTTTCCAGGAGACTAACTTATCCAAGATGTTTTGCAAATTCTTTCTGATTGATGGGTTTAAGCTGTACTCTATCTTCTCAGCATCTCTGTAAGGCCAACACTGCATGCAGCAAATAGCCTCATTCCTTCAAATTTTTAAAGTTTCACTTGAAGCATTCTTGAATAAAATGGTTTCAACAGTGTAAAGAATATCAGAATATCAGCATAAATGCCTAATGGCCAGTGGTATAGAGGAAAGTGAGTTGGGTTTGGGGCTTCCAAGAGTATGTGGTCTAAACAACAAAGTTTAGACCAGTTATCCTGATACATTGTCTGTGAGCAGCCAGCCTACCTGGGTAGTATGTATGTAGTTTTTTGCCTTACTGGGAGAATATTCTCCAGCTAGCAGTTTAATGTGAGTAGAGTTGAATAATGGCCAGGAAGACTTGCCCCTCATTACTTCTCTTGTGTTTGGGTAAAATGATGTTCCTTCTGCTTCCTTACTGTATTTCTCTTGGCATTGTTCTGGCACATAGGACCCTGGAATCCCTTGCCTTGATGATCACTAGGATTTAGGATCCTAGGAGACAAATCTCCAGGGTAAAAGGGACACTCACGTGGAGGAT
>PVIR01031321.1:0-19545 GCA_004026965.1 Petromus typicus
TCAATTCTCACCTATACTCCTCCTCACTGCCACACCCTCATGGGAAAAGCAGACAGATTCACCTAGCAACTTTTGACGAAACTGTATACTTGACTCTGATTTTACTGAACTGGTACCCTGGATAAATTTTAAAATCTACCCACTGAAGCACAGTACACACAAAGCACTTCTTTGTGACTCAAGTAGAAAAGCATCCTCACCCCACTGTGAGCTCCGAAAAGGTCAGGTGTGTGGAAATGGACCTGAAGGGCGACTAGCAGACAACAGCTACTCACACTTGATTCTTCGGCATGGACTTCCCGAAAAGCTAGTGAAATGCCTCAGTCAGCTTAAGGAAAGCGAAGGACAGAATTTGTGGCCCAGGATCAACTGGAGCTTTGAATCAGCAATTAGATGTGGAGGGACCTGAGTCGTCAGCATGAGCTGACAGCTGCCCAAGAGTTACAGACACTGCCCACCAGCTTAGTGTTGACAGTGACGACTGTAAGTATTCCTGCTCTGTACAGAAGAATGTCAGATCTATGTAATTCAATGAAGCTTGAATGTCAGATCTACATAATTCAATGAAGCTAAGCTTTCCAAACAAACCAGTCTCGAGACTACAAAATCTTGCAAAAGATCCAACACAGGGCATGACCAATGGGTTTCAATGTAAGAGTATGAAAGGTTCATTACTAGGACTGTAGATTCTACATAGTTACTCATCTTTTTTTTTTTTTTATGACTATTTTCAAACTTTGGTGAGGCATCAAAGTGCAGTGTCTATAGCTATCTGGGATGGCTACTGCAGTACCCTGCCTTTGTCCACTAACTGTATGTGTGGGGCTGGATTATTCTTCATATACCTCAGCCAAAACAATCTCTCCCACCAGATCACACACGGAAGCACATGTGAGAATCCAGTTGTCATATCACACAGTTAAACCTTCAAATATAAAAATAATGCCATTTTGCCTCACAGTGTTTGGGGGATTTTGGAGGACAGGATTTTGCTATGTGGCCTCAACTGACCTCAAACTTATTCCTCCTGCTTCAACCTCCCTAATGCTGGGATTAGACACATGAGCCACCATACTTAGCTCATCAAACACCTGTGTGTGTGCGTGTTAGAAAAGATGATGAGTCTTCATAAAAACATGTTGCTCATGTTAACATATATTCAGTTTTTTACAATGAGATTTTTTTTGTGTGTGTGGTGTTAAGGTCCCAACCCAGGTTTCCTTGCATGCTAGTGAGCACTCTGCTAGTGAGCTATACTTATCCCTCCCCAGTCCAATAACTGTATTTAAAAACCTGCCTTAAATTTAAATATGACAGGGGCCGGGGAGTTAGCTCAGTAGTTCTGGCGCCTGTCTCGCAAGCGCAAGGACCCAGGTTCGATTCCCCGGTAACCACATAACAATACTGGGTGTGCAGACCCACACCCAGCAGCAACCAGTACCATATACCACAGTGCCGGGCGTGGTGGCTCACGCCTGTAATCCCAGCACTTGGGAGGCAGAGGCAGGAGGATTGTGATGTGAGTTGGAGGCTGAGCTGAGGGCCAGCCTGAACCACAAAGCGAGACCCTGTCTCCAAAAACCTAAAAAAAAAAAAAAAAAAAATTTAAATATGACAAATATTGATAGGTATAATCTACATTTTTAAAAAGTTCTTTGGGATCCTCAATAATTTTTTTTTTTTTTAATTTTTTGAAACAGGGTCTTGCTTTGTAGTTTAGGCTGGTCCTGAACTCACCTTCGAACTCAGCAATCCTCCTGCTTCTGCCCCTGCCTCCCGAGAGTTGGGATTACAGGCATGAGCCACCACGCTAGGCACTGTGGTATGTGGTGCTGAGTTTCCATGTCCAGTATTGTTGTATGTGGTTACCGGGGATCGAACCCTGGCCCTGCGCTTGCGACACAGGCGCTGGAACCACTGAGCTAAATCCTCGGCCCATCCTCAATAATTTTTTTTTTCAGGTTTTTTTTGAGACAGGGTCTGGGTTTGTAGTTCAGGCTGGCCCTGAGCTCAGCCTCAAACTCACATCACAGCAATCCTCCTGCCTCTGCCTCCCAAGTGCTGGGATTACAGGCGTGAGCCACCATGCCCAGCACTGTGGTATGTGGTACTGGTTGCTGCTGGGTATGAGTCTCCACATCCAGTATTGTACGTGGTTACTGAGGATCGAACCTGGGTCCTTGCACTTGCAAGACAGGCGCCGGAACCACTGAGCTAAATCCCCGGCCCATCCTCAATAATATTTAAGAGCTAAGAGGAATACTGAGATCAAAACATTTGAAAACTGCTATCCTATTTGCACAGCATTTCTAACACACCAAAATATTTTCTAAGAAAGAGGAAATCAAAGCTGGACACAGAATAAAAGGACATTACTTACAGCAAAAAGGCTTCATTTACAGCTTCCAGGAACGCAGGACAGAGGACTTCCTGGGGTTCGTGTCCATGGTAGGTGAGTAGGGCCTCTAACAGAGGAGCAAAGTCAGGCAGAGTCACAAGCGGGACACAGATCTGTGACAAGGATGTCACTCGCTCAGGAGCCATCCTGAGTAAGAAATAAAATGACACACGATGACCCTATCTGAGAGCCCCTCATGATTAAAGACACATAAACGCTTCATGCTGAAAAGGTCAATGCCCTACGAACCTCTCTTCTATTAATTTTCCAGGAAGAAACCCTTAGCTGTTCTTCCCATTTCAGTATCATGATTGAGGTTCTATTTGGCACAACTATCCACAGATGCCTCCCATTGTCCGTGCCCCTGTAGAATTCTGGAATTCCTATTTCAAGTATCCCAACGCAGGTGCTCCCTAAATGAGGCTGGGGCCTGCTTCCTCCCCTCTGCCCCCTCCCCATCTGATCCAGCACTGTTCATGCACCTGACCTCTTCTCCACAGCTTTCCTGCTACCTCTGACTTCTGGCCTGTACTGCCTCCAGCCCAGTGGGCCATACACAGTCCCCTGAACTTCTCCTCACCTTTACCCTCTGTCCTGCTGCTCATGCACAGAAGTTCCCAAGACCCTTACAACTCCACATCATATCACTGTTTGCTCCTGGCTCTACAGTGGTGTCCCACCTGCTCCCGAGAAGAAGCAAAGTCGTGCAGTAACCTCTCCGGCCTTCCCCAAGGGATCCCCTCATCCCCCTGGCTTCTCTTCCCATTCTCACCTCTGTCCTTTCTGCCCCTCGCTGCTCCAAATTGCCCTGCTGCTCACCTGCCTGGAACCCAAGGCTGCCTCACTGCTTTGTCCAAGCATCAGCTCAACTACCACCTTGCAAGAGAGGCCTTCCCTGACTCTACCTTGTCAAAGTACTATCTGTGACTATACTTTATTAATGCACTATCTGTCACATGTGCAACCCAAACTTAAATGAATCAGGTCAAAGGAAAATTAAATCCCATGCCCAAGTAGTCCTGGCTACATTTCAGGAGCTCACCAGCTACACAAGGCCAGCAGCGACTGGGCCTGGCAGCAAAGCCCCGCAGGGCCTGTCCACGCTATGGAGAGCAGGCCTGCGAGTGCCCACTGGCCCTTCGTCCCTGTCCACCCGCTGACCTGCACTGTATTGCCTGTGTGTTGCTCAGGGGTGTCTTCCACTGGCACAGAAGCCGTCTGAGGACAGGTCCCTTTCTCGCATCCCTTTTCTTAGCAGCAAGGGACTACGTGTACATGCTGCATGCTCAAGAAACACATGCTACATGAATGACTGGAGGTTAATAAAAAGCAAGCACTGTAGTTCTTTCTCTAGGTAATTTCAGACATGATCATAAATAGAGAAATGTAAACCTGTGTCCTGTGAGATACA
This sequence comes from Petromus typicus, assembly GCA_004026965.1. NCBI lineage: Eukaryota > Metazoa > Chordata > Mammalia > Rodentia > Petromuridae > Petromus > Petromus typicus. The sequence goes on from PVIR01031321.1 coordinate 3,810, forward strand.
AAGAACTCCACAATAGAGAACATATAGCTCTTTTAAACTTCCTGCCTATTTTGAAAAAGTACATCTGTTTTGTAATTTAACAATGGCGGCTCAGTTGTTTCCGATGTTTCACTGTTAGCTGCAGCCTCACGTGACCCGTCTGTGCCCGTGTGGGAGAACCTGCTTATCCAATTCCCATCCCAATTTCCTTTTCCACCCAGGCTCGGGGACATTATTATCCACTTTTCTCTCTCGCTGACTTGTCAGAAAAATTATCACAGTAATGTTTTCATTTGTGTGTGCGGATAATTTGGGAGACTGAGTTCATTGCTACCCACTTGCTTGCCCTCTTTAGTGAATTTATTTGTGAATTACTATGCGTTTGTCTTACTCAGTCAGGGACTGTCGCTGGCTGCTCAGGATGTTCAAGACTCTGTGTGAGGTGTGCGACAGAAGCAAGGACAACAAAGCTGGGGAGGGAGGGAAGCAGGGAAGGGAAGGACGCCAGAGGACACAAAGGAAAGGAGAGCTGGGTCAATGACAGAGTTACCGGGAGGTTCCGAAGGAAGCGTCTGAGCAAATCATGAACACATCTGGGGAGAAGATGTCATGAGCTGAGAAAAGCAAATTCAAAGGCCGCGAGCGTCTGAGTAGGATGAGGAGGACGATGCAGAGCCCGCGGGGATGTGGGGAGAAGTCAGAAAGGCTTCGGCAGACCACTGACAGGGACGCTGCACACTGACTTAGTTTTACTCCCATCACACTGATACATGCAACTTTTAAAGAGTCAAATGGGGGAAGAACACAGAACGAAGATGTGCTGTGTACACGAACCAGCTCCTCACAGCAGGTGTAATCATCATGTTCTGTAAGCACGTGCTAATAGAAAGTCTTCAAAAAGGTTCAAGAGTCAAATGGCTCCTTGAAGCTTATGAGACAGGGGGTGAAATCCCACTTTCATTTTCTGGTCTCCCAAGGTAACCACTTTTGAACCTGACTCAGTTTTTGAGATGCTCAGTGTTTTCCAATGCAAACTGTAACACCAGCGACAGGCACATCCATCAGGTTGGGGAAAAAAAAGGACCTGAGGACACTGCTGGTGACAACATAAACTAAGAGGCACAGCCACCTGTTCCCATGTACTTTCACAGCTTAGGGAGCGGTAAATCAAACTAGAAGGCAGGCACATTCTTGCTGTGTATCTGTATAGGAATGAATAAATAAATAATGGTTTCTTTACAGAATGGAATGTTACCTGATGGTCAAAATGATGAATGAGGCTCACATTATCCAAAAGCATAAAGCTCAAATATATGATAGCATGTGTGGTGACATACACCTTTAAAACCAGCCCTCAGGAGGCTGAGGCAGAAAGATCCCACATCTTTAATCCACATACATTAATGTGTTTTAAATTCCAGTCATTTGAGGGAATACGCAGAGTGGTACCACGTTTGATTTTTTTTTTTTTCTTGTTTCATTTCTTACTGGGGTAATAGTTACATAGACATCTGTAAGTAGTTAACAATGTAGTGACCTTAAATATATTCTTGTGCTGTCTTCTCATGACTACTAAATAAGCTCAAAAGTTTTAATCATCCCTAATACAAACACTGAACACATTTTACAAACAGCAGCTTTTTCTCCCCTTTCCAGCTCCTGGTAATTTCTATTCTGTTTTCTGTCTCTATGAATGTGCCTCTTTCTAGGCTTTAAACATTAAATGTTTAGATTAAAATGTTTAAACATTTAATGTTTAAGTGGACTTAAACCATTTATCTTCTGTATCTGGCTTATTTCACTAAGCTTGAATGATACTTTCAAGGCTTACTTGTATTTTTACATACATAGCAGCTGTATTCTTTTTATAGCTGTATAATATTCTACTACATGTATATAACACACTTTTTATCCATTCCTCTGTTGATAAAACACTTGGGCTGTTTCCATCCTTTAGTTACATCACTAGTGAACCAGCTGATGTTCCCACGTTCAGTACTTTTAGATATAAATACTCACAGCAGTAGGTTTTCTGGGTCACACAGTTAATTCAGCATTTAACTTTTCTCAGGAAATGTCAAGCGCTTTTTCATAGTGGCTGTACCATTTTTTACTTCCCAAATACTCTGCATCCTTGCCATCACTTGTCACTTTGCCATTTCTTTTTTTATTGCTATTACATCATCTTCTGGGCATCGAGTGGAATGTCATGTGACTTTGATACACATTTCCCTAACAATTGGTGGTGACCAGCCTCTTATGAGCTCGATGGCCAGTTGTGTGCCTTCTTGGAAAGAACGTCTACTTGCTTACGTCTCTTCTTCACAGTGTGGTGCAGAGGTTCTCACACATGCTACACAAGTGCTTTATTACATAGTTTCCCAGCCCAAAAGTTCTCGGCTTTAATAAAGTCAAATTTATTTAGGCTTAAACTATTACAAATCAAGCAATGCTGAACTTCCACATACAAGTATTAGCGATTACCTATGTGTTTATTTGTTCTGAGTAAATACTCCATAAAGGAACTGGTGAGTTGGAGGGTGTTATGGCTTAGGTGATGATGCTCCCCCCAAGCCTCAGGCAGTCAGAGGTGGAGCTTTCCCTGGAACCGATTCATGGTGTCACACTAGGCATTTCTATGTGGATATTACTTTAGGTGGCATTTCTAAAAATTCATTACCAAATACAATACCATGAGAATTTTTCCCAGTGTTTCCTTCTAAGAATTTTGTAGTTTATTTTAAGGATCAGTTACAATTCCTACAGCTGAGAGGACAAAGACCTTTTGTTTTAATCAACTGATTGACTGATTGATTCTGAGACAGGCTCTTGCTGCACTGTCCAAGTTGTCCTCAGACTGACTACGTAGCCCAGGCTGGCCTTGAACTCATGGCAATCCTCCTGCCTCGGCATCCCAAGCGCTGGGATTACAGGCAGGTGTCACCATGCCCGGCTTCCAAAGACTATTTTTAATATAACTTTAATTATTAATAGTTTTTTTAAAAAATCAGAGAAGTTTCTCAGTTCCCAGATTCCCATGGTTAATGATTTGCTAAAAATGAAATAGTCACCAATGAAAACACTCTGAATACTTTCACAGAGTGAAGAAACATTTGTAATGTGATTAATTGCCTTTTACTTTGTCTGAATCTATGAGATTTGTTTAGTCTGGATTTGGGAACAGTATGATTCTTAAATAATGGACTTCTATGCACATATCAAATGACTGCTGCCTTGTGAATATCATGAGCGTGAACGCGTGCACACACACTGCGGCAGGCAGAGTGGGAGCGCACATTTGCATCTGTACACGTTCTTATTCTAAGGAATTCCAAGGTGAGCCACGGTGCTCCTTTTCTTTTGCACTGCTTACTACCTATGTAAGAGTCTCTTGCCCAATGAGTACACAAGAGATGTTGCACGATTTGCTTCTTGCCTTCTGAGAATAGGGAGAATAGTGATTAAAAAGTAAATTTGCAAACATTCATCAGTTTGCCATCATTCCACTAAAACAATCTCCCCACCCAGAATATAACCAGACCTATGAACACGCACTTCCTATGAATTAGAGCATTCTTTTCCCCTAATTGAACTGATACATTTTGAAACTGGAGAAGGGGGATGTTTAGTTTAACACCTACCGCCTACGAGTGTTAAATCCATTAAGATGACTCTCTCTCAGTTTGGACACTAATGATGAAACCATCTGTGAGGAAAAAAATCAGATGCCAGTTAACTGGTGCTGCAAACAAGATCACATCAGTTCTCTTTCCCACAGCGTGAGTGCTATTTCCGCTGCGATTCCTCCCCCCACCTTCTCCTTAGGTTTTATTTTGTTAGAGTGAAAGACAGCAGTGCCAATAAGGCAGACTTCGTGTTTCGTGTTTATTTTCTACATTCCCACGTAGGGAATGAACAACAGGCCGGGCATTCATTTCCTAAGAATCAAAACCAAATTCACAGAGTTAAAAACGCAGAGTTCGCTGGTTTCTTTTTAAATTTATTTTTTAAAATGCTTTTCCTGTGTCATAGTTCCAAACAACTAAAATGGCTAACACACATTACAAAATCTCATTATGATTTCTGAGGAGTTATGTCAGGACAAGAAATTAAAATTTTTTGAATTTGGCTAAAGTTATAGGCTGGGGTACACATAGCTTAAATACTAAGATGTAAATATGCAATACTATTTACAAGGTTGTTTAGTGAATTTTTTGCCATGCTTTAACATACACTGCAATAAGTTTATTTTATTTTTTTTTAAGGGTTTTTTTTTTTTTTTTTTTTGAGACAGGGTCTAGCTTTGTAGTTCAGGCTGGCCCTGAACTCAGCCTCAAACTGAACTCACATCACAGCAATCCTCCTGCCTCTGCCTCCCGAGTGCTGGGATTACAGGCGTGAGCCACCATGCCCAGCACTGTGGTATGTGGTACTGGTTGCTGCTGGGCGTGAGTCTCCACGCCCAGCATTGTTATGTGGATACGGGAGATAGAACCTGGGCCCTTGCGCTTGCAAGACAGGTGCCAGAACCACTGAGCTATATCCCCGGCCCGCAATAAGTTTATTTTAAATACAAGATTTGCCCACAGTATAAGAATGTGCTCCCAGTTTAGATATTCTTGTTTCTAAACCTTTAAATGAGTAAGCGAGATGTGTGACACGAAAAAGAGGTTTACTAAAACCTTTCCTGCTTTCCTTCTTATTTCTCATAACCTTCCACGTCTCAATTTTTCCTTACATGGCCATACGGCTGACCAAAGTAAGAAGAGATAAACAAAGAAAAGTTAAACAATTTTCCTGTAGGAGTGAAGTGTTTCCATTTATCCTCTGGCTGATGGTACATTCAACAATGAAAATTTCAATAGTAATACATTTAATATACTCACGTTTTTAAGCAAAGCAGGATAGTAATCTACAGGCTCATATCCAAGATCTTGAGTGAAAAGACCAATTTCTTTTACATCAAATCTGAATGCAGAAAGTATATGAGATAACAAGCCCTAAAAACATAAACAAAAAGGAAAAGTTAACTTCTCAAACGTGAGAGAAAGTGTCTGTTACATACGGTATCCAGAACTGGAGTCATTTGTAAACGGGATGTTCTCTACGAAACCAGTAATCCACTTTTGTCCAGTTCACTTTGATTCAAGATGCGAAGAAGAAAACTTAGTGTTAAAATTAATCCATTAAAACTAAGGGGCCAGAGATTTAGCTCAGTGGTTCTAGCACCTGTCTTGCAAGCACAAGATCCTGGGTGCATCCCCAGTAACCACATACCACATGCTGGGTGTGGTGACTCATGCTCACCAGTGATCAAGTACCACATAGCACAGTGCCGGGGTGCAGTGGCTCACACCTGTAATCCCAGCACTCGGGAGGCAGAGGCAGAAGGATTGCTCTGAGTTCGAGGCTCACCTGGGCTATGTATAGTGAGGTCAGGGCTAGCCTGAACTACAAAAGTGAGAACTTTTTTCAAAAGAAAAAAAAAAATTTAAGCAAATGTGAGCAGTGAAACAAAAATATGTCTAATGAACAAATGACACTAAACTATATTAAAAATAGGATCACTGATACCTACAAACGTAAACAGGAGGGTCCTACTCCCAAGCGTGGAACGTCCAGGACTACACTTGCCTGGCCAGGAGTGTGTGGGCTAACAGAGCCCCTGCCTTTTGTGCAGTGCAAATAGAAAGTATTAGACATTTTAGAAGTATCTAGATCTTTGATGCACTCAGCAGACATTAAAAGAAATAAATCCAAATATGACAATAGGGGTTATACTCAAAGTCTGGTGTTCATCTCACTGCAAAAAATGTCTATAAAGGGCCGGGGATTTAGCTCAGTGGTTCCAGTGCCTGTCTTGCAAGCGCAAGGACCCAGGTTCTATCCCCGGTAACCACATAACAATACTGGGTGTGGAGACCCACACCCAGCAGCAACCAGTACCACATACCACAGTGCCGGGCGTGGTGGCTCACGCCTGTAATCCCAGCACTCAGGAGGCAGAGGCAGGAGGATTGCTGTGATGTGAGTTGGAGGCTGAGCTCAGGGCCAGCCTGAACTACAAAGCGAGACCCTGTCTCAAAAAACCTAAAAAAAAAAAAAAAGTTTGTAAAGGGGATAGTTAACTTATAAGAGCCTTATACACTGCCTTAATGTAAGGCATTAACATGTTTATAAAGAATTTATGACAGCGGTTTTTTGTGGAACTGGGGATTGAACTCAGGACCTTGTACTTGCCAGGCAGGTGGCAGCACCACTGAGCTACATCCCCAGCCTATGACAGCATTTTAAGTAGGTAATTTAAAATGCAGAAAGGAGAGGTAAAATTCTATACCCACAAGTGTTCTCATCGATAAGAAAGTAATCCCCACATGTTAACAGCTTCTGTGGTAGTGCTACAATGGGGATATACACATACATATTTTTCCTTCTACTTTAGTACAGTTTTCCAGTTTCCTATATGTGTGATTACTTTTATAAATAAAGATTGTTTAAGGTGTTTTAATCAGAAATATTTTAACAGTTTCATCGAGGTATAATTCATATAGCATAAAGTTCATCTATTTTTAAGTGTTTTTTTTTAAAGTATATTCACTGTGAGTCACCTTAAGTCTATTTTGTTTTGTTTTTGAGATTGGCTCTAGTTATACAGCCCAGGCTGTCTCAACTTCCTGGGTTTTAGTAATTCTCTTGCTTCAGTTTCCTGCATAGCTAGGACGACAGGTAGGTTCCACGGTGCTTGTAATTAGCTACTGCTTATTTTAAATTAATTAATAGCAAGAGTGGTCAACTTGGGGCTGCTCTTTAAACTGCAGTGCCACGCAGGTGCCTGGCCAAGAGGAAGCCCAGCCAGTTCTGGCTAGCCATAGGGGATGCCAAAGGTAGCCTCAGGCAGCGGAAAGGGAGGCAGGTAGGGGGCTGGACCCCAAGCAGGTTCAGGGTCATGGTCAGTCTGGGTTCTCACAGAGGAGGTCAATCCAATGCTAGGTGAAGGGAGGCCAGTAAGGAGGGGTTCCATCTCGTACGACCGGATTCTTGAATTTTATTCAACAAACTTGTTTTTGTTTTTTTTTTGAGACAGGGTCTCATTTTGTATTTCAGACTGGTCCTGAGCTCACTATGTAGCACAGGCCAGCCTTGAACTCACAGCAATCCTCTTGCCTCTGCCTTCCCAGTGCTGGGATTACAGGCGTGAGTCATCACACCTGGCACTGTGGTGTGTGGTACTGATTGCGGGTGGGCGTAAGTCACCATGCCCAGCATTGTTCTATGTGGTTACTGGGGATGAACCCAGGCCCTTGTGCTTGCAAGTCAGGTGCTGGAACCACTGAGCTAAATCCCCCGCCCTCCACAAACATTTAAATGAGGCACTTCCTCTATAGTAGGCACTATTCCAAGTGCTTTATACACAGTGCTTTCTCAATCCTCACAGTCTATGGGTTAAGTATCTAACTGAGGATGAGGAAATTGAGACAGAATTTCAGTAATCCGCCCAGGAATGGCACCTGCTGTGTGGAACCAGCCTGTATCCACCCCGTGAGACAGCTGGGTTAGTGTTTAACCAGGCCAGTCAGATCTGTGTCAGTCTGCCATCCTGGTGGATCCCAATTATGCTTCCTCGAGAAGCTCAGACACCTCCCCAAAGTCACGAAGCCTGGTCTTTGCAGGTCTCCTCCTGCCACCACCTGGCTTCCCTGACCAGTACATTTGAGACCTAGGACAGTCCAGTCCCTTGTCTTCACCTGATTAAATGACAACTATAATTTACCAAGTGCTTAATATGTGGGAGGCACTGGGTTAATTTTTTTTTTTTTGGAGACAGGTCTCGCTTTGTAGTTCAGGCTGGCCCTGTGCCTCCAACTCACATCACAGCAATCCTCCTGCCTCTGCCTCCCGTGTTCTGGGATTACAGGCGTGAGCCACCAGGCCCGGCACTGTGGTATGTGGTACTGGTTGCTGCTGGGCGTGAGTCTCCATGCCCAGTATGGTATGTGGTTATCAGGGGATGAACCTGGGCCCTTGCGCTTGCAAGACAGGCGCTAGAACTACTGAGCTAAATCCCCGGCCCTGGGCTAACTTTTCTTAATGGCGTCTCACTGAAAACCTCAAGTTCAGTTTTTAATCAAATTCTACCAAGCAAATGCAATCGAGCCACCCACAAACAGGCAGTTATTGCTTCTGCATTTCATATGACTGAAGCACAGGAACTTCAGACTCCTCGTATACACAGAACAACACAGTGGTGGGTAACATCTAGGTTGGTGAGGACTGTAACTGCCGGGCACAAGGCCGAGGCTTCCCCTGATGGGCTGCCTCCTGGCACATGCCCGCCTGGCCCAGCCCGAGGAGGATGACTTCCCAACACGGCACCAACTCTTTTGGCAGCTGAGCCAATGTGAATTTAAAAACACAGAAATCCAGATGTTCGATATTCTCAGTATAATTAAGGACAGTAAATAATTCCTGCCCAAAGATAAAGTTCTAAATAGATACAGTTACTTAGATACTATTTTGGATGCCTGAATTTATATAAGCCGACTTTAAAAGTCTCCAAAAAATGAAATATAATAGTTTTTTTTTAATCTATGAGGGAAATTCCACAACTACCAGGAGATACTGGAAACTACAAACAGCAATGAATCCAATATGTACTACGTTCTTTCCTATACATACGATCTATGATAATGTTCAATTTATAAATTAGGCACAGCAAAACACTAATAATAATAATAATAGAACAATTTAAAAATATTCTATAATAAGACTTCCAGCATAGCTATTCTTGTGTTTTGCGGTGATTTTGAAGTAAGTTAAGGGTTTTCTGAACACAAGCAACACAATGTTAAGACAGCTAAAAAAAAAAAAAGAGCTTATGTGGTAACCAAGATGTCTTCAAAGTAACTAGCAGGCGATCAGTGGCCACAATGAAATGGACAGAGGGATAACTGAAGACCCCACAGGAAATACAGTCTACCATACTACTCAAAATGGCGAGAACTTGAAAGCAAATTGTATCTGGAATTTTCTACTTAAAATTTCCAGATCATAGTGAGGAAACCGGTAACCAAAAGGGTTAAAAATAAAACTACAGATAAGGAGTAACTACTGTAACTTAATCAGTGGGTCTCTCCTGGCTAGTAGTTCCAAAGTGATATAGTTACAAACTGATTTTTAAAAAAGAACTGCTATATGGGTTTAGTCACTAGCAGTGTGCGCACGCGCGCATACATACACACACACACACACACACACACACACACACACAATCTCTATAAAGGTAGTTCCCTGCTCCACTTAAAAAAGAAATCACTTGCTAATCCATTCCTTCTTTAAGAGATGATGAGATCAGGAAGGACTGTAATCTCAGGAATGGGTGGGTTAGTTAAGCCAGTGGATCACTGCTAAGAGATGAGGTCCCCCCTCTTGTTTTTGCATGTATTTTTTTGCCCTTCTAACTGCTGGCGGGCAGCAAGAAAGCCCTTGCCAAAGTTAACTGTGGCACGTGCCTGTGATTGCAGCACTCTGCTCCGGCAGGAAGATCAAGTTCAAGTCTGGCATGAACAATTTAGCAAGACCCTGTCTCAAACAAAAAACCCCAAATAAACAGGAAAAAAAGAAAGAAAGAAAGAAAGAAAGAAAATGAGCTGGGGATGCAGTTCAGCATGAAAGCCCTGGGTTCAATGTCCAGCACAGAGAAGGGAGGGGATGGGAAGGGGGGGAGGGGACATAGCGAGGGGAAACAAAGGAAGCCAGCTTGCCTGAGGTGGGCTTAAGATTTCAGACTCCCCAGCCTCCAGAACAGAAATAAATAAACCACGCACTCTCAAGTATTCCGTTCTAGCAGCATGAACCAAAGACAGCAGCCAAACATGAAAATATTCTTATCTTTTTATTCAAAACCTCAGTTCCTAAGAACACACCCTAAAAAGATGTAGGTTCACAGCAGCAGTATTTATAACAGCAAAAATTTAGGAGCAACCGAGTACCCAGCAATACTAGATTGACAGAACATATCAGGGTTTATATAACAGTAAAACCATGTTGTAACAAGACAGTTAATGGGGTTAGGGATTTAACTCAGTGGTTCTGGTGCCTTCCTTGTAAGTTCGATTCCGGTAACAACATACAACAGTGCCAGGCGTGGAGATTCATACTAACCAGCAATCAGAACCACATACCACAGTGCTGGGCGTGGTGGCTCAGGCCTATAATCCCAGCACTCGGGAGGCAGAGGCAGGAGGATTGCTGTGATGTGAGTTGGAGGCTGAGCTCAGGGCCAGCCTGAACCACAAAGTGAGACCCTGTCTCAAAAAAACCTAAAATAAATAAATAAATAAATAAAATAAAATTTCTTCTTTAAATGATCTGATTTGCAAAGCTTCTACAATTACCACATTCTAATTATTATAGTAAAAATATTTTGTAAGATAAAACTACATGATTTATGTCTAATTTTTTTTCCCAGAATACCCAACATGAATTGCTATGGAAGGCCACAAGAATCTTTTCTTTCTTTTTTGTGAAGGGCTCTCATTAGATAGCCTAGACTGGCCTAGAACTCACCGTGATCCTCCTGCCTCAGCCGCCCCAGTGGGAGAGACTACACCGTGCCTGGGTTGGAAGCCCACAGAGTTTTATGCCTACATAAAAAGAAGTATAAATCCTAGGAACAATACAGTATATTGAGAGTGTCTACAGTGATAAACCTTTAAAACAGTTGTTCCAAATTTTAGTCCCCTAAGTATCTCTTTTAAAGTACACTTAAAAACTCATTCAGGCGAACTGAGGAAGCAGCTCAGTCACAGCACATTTGCCTAGCATGTGTAAGCCCTGGATGTACTCTGTACCACTACAAAAAATAAAGATGATTAGACAGCGGGGCATGGTGTTCAATGCCTGATATTTCACTACCTAGGAAGCCAGGGCAGGAGTATTATGAGTTTCAGGATAGCCTGGGGCTATACATGGATTTAAAAACTGGCCTGTATTACATACATCCTATCTAAAACCAACCAACAAACAACAACAAAAAAGAAACACCAAGAAAAGCATTTTTTCCTTGCTGAGAATGACTCTTTTTACTGCCACCTAGTGGCACATAATCTAAACACCAAACCATTCTAGATGAGACACTGGCCCTGTACAAAAACAAATTCTTCTGGGCATATAAAAATAGATTCCAGGGCTGGGCATGTAGCTGAGTGCCACTGTGCCTACCTGGCAAGTGCAAAGTCCTGAGTTCAATCCCCAGTACGGCCCCCCCAAAAAGAAGAGATTCTTCGTGAAATGCTGCCAGATTGATCCACTAAACACAGCTATCAGTGTTTATAAGAAGGATGTGGCTCTAAAGAAACAGGTTCTGGGCCGGGGATTTAGCTCAGCGGTTCCGGCGCCTGTCTTGCAAGCACAAGTTCGATCTTCTGGTAACCACATAGAATACTGGGCGTGGAGACTCACCCTAGCAGCAATCAGTACCACATACCACAGTGCCGGGCGTGGTGGCTCACACCTGTAATCCCAGCACTCGGGAGGCAGAGGCAGGAGGATTGCTGTGATGTGAGCTGGAGGCTGAGCTCAGGGCCAGCCTGAACTACAAAGTGAGACCCTGTCTCAAAAAAAAAAAAAAGAAAAAAGAAAGAAAGAAAGAAATAGGTTCTGAGGGAAAAGTGAAAACATGTGCCTCTGAATCATAACCTAAAGTCCTTCGAGGGTTCAAGGTGGAAGAACCGACGTGGTTTGACGCGAAATGTCTTTTGAGTCCAAGGTCAGTTCGTGTAAGAGTTTTCAGAAGAAAAGAGCTCTGTTAATGTTGATCCACTGGACCTGCTCACGCCACGAAGGTGGATGTCCGTCCCTGAGAGGTCTCAGCTAACCTGGGCAGAGCTGCTGCCGATCTCAGGTGCTCCTGTGGGGCCTCGCCTCGCTGCATCTGTTCCATCCTGTGACAGACAGAGCATTCACAGGCGTGTTAGGAAAGCTGGCGCGAGCAGGCCGTGGTCTGGCACACGGTCAGGGTAGGAAGGGGAACCATGGGTTCTGCTCAGGCAAAGGGTGGGGACGGCCCAACTGCGGTCAGTACTCTTGAACTGAGACAGAGCGCATATTTTATGCTTCTCCAAGCAATTTCTTCACCTGATCATTAAAGTCTCTCAGAATTTCTACTATTTTGCTCTCTATTCCACACGAATCTTACACATAATATACCCCAGACAAAAAACCTTGCTTGTAAATACGGATCCTTTCATTCATTCATTCAACAAACACATCTTGAGCAGGACTGGGGGCTAACGGGGTGAGAATCCCCGACAGGCTGGCAGCAGGTTTTGGAGATGAGAACAGCAGTACATGAGACTCAGGCGCGAGGAGCTGTAACGAAGGGTCAGACAATTGCTGCGGAGCAGAGGACGGAGGCCTGAGTTCCTGCTGACATGTCCTCCTCGCTCCCAGAATGACTGCACCTGAGCTGCCTCAGACAGCTGGGGGAGCAGAGAGCGCGCGGGAGGCGGATGAGCCAGGAGACGCAGGGGAACAGCAGGCCCAGGGAGACCGCAGGGCGGGAGGTGGAGCCGTCACAGAGCTGCTCCCTCACCCCAGGCGCTCCGGGCTGTCCCTTGGTTCTGAGGCGCCCTGCTCCCACGTGGCCTCCACCTACCCCGGGCCAACTTACTGTCCCGCCTTCCTCCTGATCCAGCGAAGCCAGGCTGCCCACTGGTCACCGCAGTCATGGACTCTTCTAATCTCTTTACCGTTTCTTTCTTGTGATTAATGTGCATGAAAAAATGTTCACAATCTCTGGCCATTAAAGAAATGTAAATCAAAGGAATACTGAGGCTCCATCTTACTCCAACGAGCATGGCTATCACCAAGAACTCCAGAAACAATGAATGTTGGCAAGGATGTAGGGAAGAAGGAACCCTTCTGCACTGTTGTGAGAATAAAAACTAGTACAACAACTATGGAAATCAAAATGGAGATTCCTCAATTAACTAAAAATAGGAATTTCATTTACCCAGCTGTACCTCTCCTAGTGTCTTCCTGAAAGAGTGAAAGTCATCATATTCCAGTGATACGCGCATGCTCATGTTTATAGCGGAATAATCACTACAGCTAAATTGTTAAAAAAAAAAAAGAAAGCCAAGTGCCCATCAACAGATGAATGCAAAAAGAAAACGTAGTAAATTATCATAGCAGAGTACTACACAGCCATAAAGAAGGAGAAATTTGATTCACAAGGAAATGGGTAGATCAAGAGATCATAATGAGCCTGTAATCCCAGCAGGATTGCCTGGGAGGCAGAGGCAGGAGGATTGCTGTCATGTGAGAATGAGGCGGAGCTCAGGGCCAGCCTAAACCTCAAAGTGAGACCCTGTCTCAAAAAAAAAAAAAAGAGACCATAATGAGGGGAGACATGACAAAGCTGGCCGGGGAAGAGGACAATCTGTCAATTACAGCATCCCAAGACGCCTGCACAGAACAGGTCCCAAAGCCCGGCATGCGGACTTCTCATAAGAACTCAAGCGATTTGCAATATGACAGTCTAGCCGTGACAAGCCCGAGGAGTAGGTCCTACAAAAGGACAGCGGTCACTGAGCTTTTTCCTACTGTGTCTCTTCACAATGGCTTGCTCTCATCCTGAAGAGTTACTTATGTTCTTCCTCCTTTAACTTGGCCCAAGCTCACTCTGCAGAGCCTGTAATCAATGTAAAACGTTCTCCTGTCTGCACCTGTCTTGACCAGTTATTTGTTTAGGGAACCTAGAAATCACCTCTAGAAGAAGAGCACCCTAAACTCTGGTAACAATAATATTAAGAGAAATAAATCAGACACTGAAGGCTAAATATTATACAGTTTTTATTACATGAGAAAACCCCAAAATAAATAATTTAAAGAGCAAAATAAAGAAGAGATAGTAGAAAACAGGGAGGTAAGACTTTTGAAGCTGCGGAAGGGGATCTAGGAAAGAAGAGAGAGGGAGGAGGGAAGAGGGGTCAAGACGTGATACATACATGCATCAATTCTCCACAACAAATGCAATTATTATATATTACAAACAGACCAATAAAGAGTAAACTATTTTTAAAAATCCCAGTATCTCCTTTCCATCTGTAGCTGTCAAAGTGAACCTATCTTTCAAAACCCATTTTTCTCCAAGATGCCCGTTCAAGGTTCCAAGTGGACAGGATCTGTCCCCTGAAGTCTCTGTGGCTTCCGACCAGCTCGCTCTCAGACGGCCGGTTGGTGTGGTCACCAGCACACCTTCCCTGCTCTGCCTGGGGCTCTCGATGGAGGGAGTGTCTCACCCACTTTTACATCCACACAGGAGCTGTGAACCAGCTCGGCATTTCACACAACAGACATTGAGCAGATACTGGCTAGTCAATTTTATTACAACAGATGGATTTTATTTAACTCTTGAATAATGCAATCAGTGTTAAGTTTCCTTTGTGAACAAGTTAAAATTTCCTTCCAAAATTTCAGGTCATGACGTATCCACATAACACTAGAAAAAAAATATACATGACACATGTGTACTTTTACTTTGAAGAGACTGACCCAGTTCAGTAATACCGCCCAGCATCCTACACACCAACATGGCTGCTTTGGAGCCAAGCGGCCTGCGTGATGTCGGTCTTAAAACATCCAGGGCAGACAGGAGAAGCAAATGTCATCTTTGCGGAAAGGAGCCTGGAAAATTCCTAATCTATCAGACCCATATTTACATAAAAGTTATTTTGCAGAATTGAATATTTTGAAAATATTTTTTCTTACAGGTCTGATTAGTAAAATAAAGCTTTTCTTAGTTATATACTTTATTATTTTTTTTTTAGACAAAGTCTCAATATGTAGTTCAGACTGGCCTTGAACTCATGGCAATCCTCCTGCTTCAGCCTTCTGAGTGCTGGAATTACAGACAGGCACCATCATACTTGGCAGTTCTATCCAATTTTTAAATCATTTGGGGGCCCTTCGAAAAAATGTTATCCCCTAAGTATATCACAATGTGTTTAACCTTCCATCTTCTCAAACCTTTCACCGAAGTATGTGGTCCATCACTCCAGAAGTGGAACCCAGAAATCCCATAACACAATTCTTTCATCATATAAATTACCTGAGTCTTAAATTGCTTCTTCTTTATACTCTTTGGTATTTTATGTAATCCAGTAGAGCACTTATGTTATTACCCTTTAACTGCTTATTTAACTAATATTAAAATGCCTAAATTAAATCTCTGTAATTGATTAGGTTTTCTAACAGGATATCATAGTGAAAACTAGCTTTTCTTAATAATAGAACCTTAAATTATTATTTCCCCCTGACAACAAAGAGATACTAGAAATCAGAGCAATATATAAGTATCACCTAAGTTTGTTTCAATGAAAAAAATGTTGCCCTGTGTATTGTAAAGTGAGACAGTGCTGCCTTCCGTAGTCGACTCTCCATAACCAATCAGCAATGGTGGCAAAAATTTTTTAAAAGACCTAAGTTAGAGGTCTGCGTAAATGGAGGAAACATACAATCTTGGCATGGAAAATTCAGTGTCACAAAAATGTCAATTCTCGGGCCGGGGAGTTAGCTCAGTGGTTCCGGCGCCTGTCTTGCAAGCGCAAGGGCCCGGGTTCGATTCCCCGGTAACCACATAACAATACTGGGTGTGGAGACCCACACCCAGCAGCAACCAGTACCACATACCACAGTGCCGGGCGTGGTGGCTCACGCCTGTAATCCCAGCACTCGGGAGGCAGAGGCAGGAGGA
>PVIR01031322.1:0-19573 GCA_004026965.1 Petromus typicus
AAGAACCACAGCTTTTTTATCCAGTCTCCAGTTGATGGACACTTGGGTTGTTTCCAAGATGTAGCAATCACAAACTGGGCTGCTATAAACATGGGTGCACATATGTCACTATGATATGAGTCTTTTAATTCTTTTGTGTATATACCTAGCAGGGCAATGGCCAGGTCAAATGGGACCATTAATCTTAGCTTTTTGAGGAGTCTCCAAACTGATCTCCACAGGGGTTGTATGAGTCTACAGTCCCACCAACAGCGGAGAAGGGTTCCTTCTTCTCTGCAGCCTCGCCAACATTTGTTGCTGGCTGATTCTGAAATGGCAGCCATTCTATGTGGAGTGAGATGAAATCTCAGTGTTGTTTTCATCTGTAACTCTCAAATGACTAATGATTTTGAGCATTTCTTCATATACTTCTTAGCTGCCCTTAATTCTTCCTCTGAAAAATATCTGTTCATTTCAGATGTCCATTTTTGAATTGGGTTTTTAAATTTGGGTGGGCTGGTTTTTTTGAGCTCTTTATATATTCTAGATAGTAGTCCTTTGTCTGAGGAAGAGCAGGTAAAGATTTTTCCCCACATTGTTGGTTGCCTTTTTGCTCTGTTGGTGGTTTCCTTTGCTGTGCAGAAGGTTTTTAATAGAATGAGGTCCCATTCGTTGATTTCTTCTGCCAATTCCTGTGCTATAGAGATTTTGTTCAGGAAGTCTTTCCCTAAACCAATGTCTTCAAGAGTTTTACCTAACCTGTTCTGCAGCAGGTTTAGAGCACCTGTTTTAATATTTAGGTCTCTTATCCACTTTGATTTTAGCTTGGTTCATGGTGAAAGAGCGAGATCTATTTTTAGTCTTTGGCAAGTTAAAGCTCAGTTTTTCCAGCACTATTAGTTAAAGAGGCTATCTTTCTTCCATTGAGGATTTTTGGCTCCTTTATCAAAGATGAGGTGGCTCAGTGTATCTGGAGTAGTTTCTTGATGTTCTGTTCTACTCCATTGATCCTCAGGTCTTTTACTTTGCCAGTATCATGTAGTTTTTATCATGGTTAAGCCAAATGATTTAACTACTTTCAACAGCAAATGTTCAGACATTTGTGTTAGTAGATATTGACTGAGACCTTACAGCATGCCAGGTAAGTGCTATACCAGATTCATAAGTTAGGTGAGAAAGGACTCCTGCTTTCTATCATACCCTTGCAGTTTTCCTATACTATGGGACACCTATGAAATATCTCCATTATTACTGCTGCCTTGGATTAGAAAATTACACTATCAGTATAAATACAGGCCACTACTAGCCTATGCAGTTCCTTCTGAACAATTCAGAAAAGGTACTTTTGTTCTTTTTCATAGCCATCAGTTGGAGAATTTTATAGGATAATTTTCTGCACTTTGTTAGATTTAGAAGCATGTCTCTTATGCCAGAAACAATAACAAATAACAAATAAGAAGTCTGTGAAGTGTACCACTGAATGTACGTTAGCCAAGTTAATCTGCTGGAAACATATCAGTCTGTTCACCAGCCCCTGAAGTACCTTCGCAACACTCACTGCACTTCTACTCAACCCCAGCAATCATATTTGCATCATCCACACCACATTTCACAAAGATGTTGTGGCTGTGAGAGGTTTTCCTACTCTGACCATTATGCCTGTGAGATACTTTTCCTGCTAAAGGTTGATCTTGAAGTATTCTCCCCAGTGTAAGACTCTATGTACCACTATTTTAAAAATTACTGCTGAAATTTTCAGTAACTTCCCAGTTATGTTGATGTGATATTATTAGAGCTTCTTTTTCCAGTTTAAAAAATACAGACCTCAGCTACTACGCTTTTCCTTTTTTTCTTTTTAGATGGAAAAAGTAAGTGCTGAGTTTTTGATGTGTAAAAGAAGTTACTTTTCCCCCAAAGCTTTCCTTTCATTGCTATTCTTTTTATATAAGAAAAAAACAATAAGATACCATACTTTAAAACCACTTTTGAAAATTATACTTATTAAACTTTAACAGTCAGAAACAGGAGTATAGGATGGCCCATGTTCTGGTAGAAGGGTGAAGTGTCACATTTCTATTTTATGTTAACAAGCATGAAGAAGTAGAATCTGACAGCTGTGTGTGTATTTGTCATTGTTGCTGAGAAAAGCTATAGAGTAGGTGCTCACATCAGGATCTTCTAACTCTAATGCAAGAACTGTTTCCATCCTACAGTTTTCCACAAGCAGCAGGAGCTGAGATGTGGAGAACACAGACAGTAGTGTCTGTGTAGGAAAATGGAAGCAGGAATTGCAAACACTTCTCTTTTAAAGAGATTCAGGAAGAAAGGACTTAAATTACTTTAAGGGTCTAAAGTGGATAGAGTATGTCACTGAACTATAGGGCCCAGCCTTGCTACAAGCCCTAAAAGGGAGGTCTTCCCAGTTTTCTAAAGAACAGTACACCCTAGTAGGGGAAGTACTCTGCAGATATTATTCCTCTCAGAGCGGCCCCAGAGAATAGATATCCCTAACTGTGAAATGTTTGCCTGAGGACCTGCCTCCCTCTAAACTTAGAAAGCCTTGATACAAGTACTACACAATGCGAGCAACCTTCAAATGTTAGCTGAGCAGATAAATATAATGCACATGTTAATTCACAGCACAAGATAAACATGGTAGTTTAATTCTCACAAGAACATCTGCATGATTAAAATACCATTTTTCCCATAAGGACAATATATATATACTCCATCTTTGATTTATAGAGAGAAATAAAATTTAAAGAAAAAAAATCCCACAAGTGGAGACACCATTATATCATCCACCTTTATTTTTTTCAAAGTATTTTTTTTTTTTTTTTTAGACAGGGTCTTGCTTTGTAGTTTAGGCTAGCCTGAGCTCATCCTCAGACTCATATCACAGCAGTTCTCTTGCCTTCAAATTTTTTATTATAAATATGTCTCCATGTGCTCTCAGTGCCAATTTCAGATATGTTCTAAAGTATGCTCTCTTCTCTGCATGCCTCAGGGGAATGTTTGGGTAATAAGGAGTACTGTATCCAAACAGTCTCTACAATTTTAAAAGTTAAAGCCACCCATCTGCTGCAGGCAACAGTGTCAAATGCTGAGGATCAAACTGATAAAGATTCATATCAGAATGCTCATTCTCTTCACAATGGAGGAGAAAGAAAAGCTTATATGTCAAAAATCTGAGAATGATTGATGCCTGCCATCTCATAAAGACTCTCTCAACACTTGATTTTAATTGATGATTACAGACTGCGTGTGGAGTGGGCACCAAATGCTCTGGACAAGTGCAGACAATGCACAATATTGGACATTACCAGCACAATATTTGTGTTTTGCAAAGCTAAGACAGAGGACCCTTTGCACCAGAGTTCTTCCCATGAAGTTCAGTATATTTTAAGACTGAGGGTGCCCAACCTTATTCCTAGAGATCTTTCTGGCTAACGAAATCAGCCATTTTCATTTAGGGGGTCTCAGAGTCTCTAAAGTGTGATATCCAGTGCTCTGGCCATTGTTTCCTTCTCAGCAATGGAAGAATTTTTCTGCACTTGGAAAAAGGATTTCCCTGGTATCACTAGTGATCAGGTTAAGACTGCTAAAGACTACTTGTTCAGCAGTTTATAATTAGATGAGCAACTCTCAAGTTCAGTGATTATTGCTAGGGTGCACAGTACCTTTTAAACACTACTCTTAATAATCTCATTAGTACATATAATTAGTAAGCTGTTACCTCAAAACAGGAAATACTGACTTGAAAACAACCATTTTTCAGCCACAAGATTATAAACAAACTGGAACAACCTCTTTAGTATTAACCAGCCTCTTTAGGCGAGAGTATTTCAAATATACAAGCAAATATTTTTATTATAAAACCACCCAAAATACCAGTTAGGGAAAGTTATATCCTTCCCTACTTCTAACATGTCCAAGGATGGGAAATGCTTGTATTGTTTGCATAAATATTTAAAATGTTTTATCTTTAATGGAATACAAAACTAGATCATTTCTCACCCTTTCTGAGTTCAACATATCTGAGCTAATTCCTTAGACAAATTAACTCACTTATAAAATGTGCTATTAACACCACTACATTAGCACATAATGAATAATCTAAGGTATTTTCAAATTTAATAGGCAGTGAGTAAAATTGTGAGGAGTTTCAGAATAGAGAGAAGGCTGATTGCTTTACAGCTTCTTTTCAACTCTTAAAATGTACAGCCTTTCCCATGGAGCCTCCCAGCCCACTGGCAGCTGTGGTATCAGCAGGTCTCGATCCATCATCATTACTCCTTGGCCCCACACTGGCTATTGGGAAATGTGGGTCTAAGAGCAAGGAATTATTAACTTGGCAGCAATAAAAGAAAGACACATAGGAACACAAAGGAAATCATGGAAAATGAACGAAGTAAATAGAAAAGTAGAATAAGGATATTTATACTAAAGAGGGTGGAATTATGGAATATTTTCAGGAAATGTGGGAATATCCTAAGAACAAAGTAACAACTTCTAAAAAAATGTAATGCAAAACTATATTATTAATATATGTAACATTTATAATTCATTGTAGAATATTGTTAAATACATTTTTAAGCACTTTTTTAAAGTTTGGAGGGGATAAATCTACAAATAAGTTTTAAAATAAATTTGAAACTCACAACATGGGTGGAGACATAAATATTAGAAATAAAGATGTACCCAGTGATGAACTGGGAGGCAGAAAGGAGAATCAGAATTTCTCCTTGTGTTTAAGCTCTTGCCATTTCCAAGAAAGAGGAATGCACATCCAGAAACACAGCAGGAGACAATAGAGCTAATAGATGAAGCTCAGAAGAAGTCATCTCTGATTGTGTAATTTTATATGAACTAAGAAAAAGAAAAGAGAGCTCTAATTCTGTATTTTTTTGTGAAAATTACTCGTACCTTCTCTATTTCAAGGAATTTGGGTATACTACTGATAATATGCTGCCTTGATAAGTATTTATTCAACCATATTCTAAAGTTTAAATCATTCTCTGAGGAATTGGCTGGGAAAAGTTAACTTTTTAAAGGTTTATGAATAAAAAGATAGAGCAAAACCAAAATGAAGTTCTTCCTGAATACAAATGCTAGGATTTTCCCAGTAGAAAAATTAGCAGATATCTGGTAGTGTACTGCTTCTGAAAATGGTTAGATGTTTACACTAAGTTTCTACATCACAGAAATAATTTCTAAACCTCCTGTTGTCATTCCTACCATTCAAAGTCAAATCTTGTAAATCTAAGTTGTAATTAAATTAACACTCTGGAGGAACTTTTAAAAATAAAGTATGTCTTTGTATCTCACTAATTGGTCTACCAATTCTTCAGGAACTCTTACATAAATATGCATATCCAAGTTTGAATTATTGCTAAGTTTTATTTGTGAATTACTAATTAACCTCTTCTTTAGTTCTCTTTCCGTCCACTTTGTAGGAAGCAACACAATTTGGAAAGAATAAATCAAATCATCTAACTATTACTGAATACAGACAAGCTTGGAATCCTCCTGCGATTGGTCCCAGTTCTCCCATGGAGACCAAACTGCCTGGATACTTAAGTCCCCTGTCCCTTATACCAGATGTTATAATATTTGTATTTCTTTCACTCATGCTCTTCTATAGAGTGGATCCTTGAGATACAATCAGCCTCATATGCAACTCATATGCATGAGTTACAGCCCAAATGCTGGCTGCTTGTGTGGTTGTAAATAGACTCCAGATGCCGGCAAAGCATATGTAAGCACACACAACTGTCACTGTGAGCCCAAATGCCTGTGTCTGCAGATAAGACTTCACTCAGTGTAATATAATCACTATGATTACTGCTATCAAAGCGCCCCCCTCCCCAAAGCTAGGAAAGAAGCTAAAGAAGGAAGAGAAGGTAAACAAAGCAATCACAATAAAAAAGAAGCAGGAAATTGTGGAGAAATATGACAGTAGTGTTCATGTGACCAAATAGTATATCAAAACCCACCATCTCGACTATCTTTCAGGAAAAAAAAGATTTTTTTAATGAAGCTAGTGTTGCTATAGGTGTTATTCAAGTTAGTAAGTCACAATCAACAGTGTTAGATGAGGTAGAAAGGCTATTATTAGTGTGAATAAACGAAGGGAAGATCAGATGGTAAGTTATAGCCTATCTGAGTGAATAATTTATGAAAAAGCTAGGGCTATAAATGTGTATCTCAGAAAGGATAACCCATGAATAATCCTTCAGGACAGTAAGGGGTGATTTCACAAATTTAATACGAGAACTTAGTTTCACACCATAACTAGGCATAGTGAAGCAGCCAGTCCAGGTAAAAAGGTTGGTGAAAATTACATATATCACTTCAAAATGATGGCTTTGCTCTCACCAAGTTTTTATCTGTGATGAAACTGGTCTATTCTGGAAGGAAATGCCCAGAAAAATATACATTCCCCAAGAAGAGAAGAAAATGCCAGGTTACAAGCTTATGAAGGATAGGTTAACCTTAGGTTCACCATTTCTTGAATAGACATGGGAGGTTTTTGGTCCTACTGTTAGGAAATATCTACTACTGTTAGGAAAAGGTTTACCAGTAAGGTTTTTGCCTCATGGAAAATGCTGCTGCTTGCCTATGAGATTTGAAAGAAGAACTGGCTGAAGATTTCCCATGGCTCTTAGTCAAGTTCCTCCCACCTAATAAAACTCCTCTACAGTAGCCTATGGACTAGAAGGTCATAGCTAACTTTATAAAGCTATACAACAAGGAATTGTTCCTAAAATGCTTTCAAAGGGTCTCAGATACAGATTTAACCCTTAAAGAGTTCTGAAACATTACAAATCCTTTCTTATGTAAATTTAATTGAGAAATTTTGGCCAATATCTTTTTAAGGATACTGAGATTGGGAGACTGGCCTGGGAGAAAATGTGGCCGAAAAGTAAACACTGTAGAGCAGCCTGAGCCTTCAGTTGACTTTATGGTTGATGACACTGTCACCATATCAGAGTTCACAGCCTTGCAGGTTGACACTGGTGATGTTGAGGAACTAGTCAAGGAACACTCAGAGGAACTGCAGCAACTTCTGGCTGAGCAACAGCTGAGAAGCTTTATGAGGAAGAGGGGGGGCATCAACATTCAGCGCAGCAAAGTTCTTCTTGTGAAATAAAGGAAACCCTGAGAAATAGACAGAGCTATAGACATTTTCAGAGAAGAACTATCCAGACAGATAAAAAGCAAATCATTGCATTCCCTTATTTAATGACAATATCGTATCATTCTATAGGACAGTATTAGAAAAAGGACAGTAACAGACAACTTTAGACCAATTTTTAATTCTGAAAAGGTTGGGACCTAGTGACACAGAAGCAGGTCCTAGGGGGTTACAGACTCACCCAAGGACAGAAAGGACACCAGAGAGACAGATTTCTAATATTCTTATGGATGGAGCTCTCCTTCCAAACAAGAACCACCTTCTATGTCATCCTTCCTTCTTGAAAGCCAAATATGTCAATTTAACTGGTGAGTACTCTTTGAAATTGCTATTTCTTTTAAGCTAGGCACATTTGATAACTTTTTGGTGAATACATTAGAATATTATTGATTTTTTTTGATAAATTGCACACATTATACAATCCTTTGATTATGAAAACATTAGTTAAGGGGTACTTTGGAAGGATCACAATGCATTAAACATATTTCCATTATTTTATGGGAAAAATAGTTTTGACTTTCAACCAGCTTGAGTTACACCTTACACCTTGAGTTATGAACAAATTGAATTCATAAATTAAGGGTACACTGTATCTCAAATCATCTCTAGGTTATTTAAAGTGCCTAATACAAAGCAAATGCTATGTAAATAGTTATAATAATATATTGTTTAGGAAATAATGACAATAAAAGTCTGCACATATTCATTAATGATGTGGAGTTCTTCAAATCTTTCCATCTGCAGTTATTGAAAACACAGATGCAGAACTCATAAATACATGAAGCTGACTGTATAGTTTCTATCTTGAATTTAGGATCATTTGAATATGGCCATGTTTTCTTAAATTTTTCATTCAAATGCAGTGTGACTTTTCTATAGATGAATGAGGAGTGCATATGATACTTTATAAAATATAAAACAAAACAAATTTATCCTATTGAACATAAACATGAAAAAAAAAAAAAACTATTGCTCAGTGAATTAGCACCAGGCACAGTGTGAAACTGTTTAAATATATTCATACTGGCCTTGAATTGTCCATCCTCCTGCTTCAGCCTCTGGAGTAGTTGTGATTCTGGGCATGTACCACTATACTTGGTTATAATAAAATCATGTTTTGGACAAAAGATAATTATACTACACCATAATATAAAGATAATTTAAAAACAAATATCTATGAAAGATAAAGTTCTTATTATAAAGATTGAAAAGTGTTTAGAGTTGAAAGTAGAAGTAAAATGACCAACTTAAATATCATACAACTTTTAACCTGAGAGACAAAGTTGTCAACTTGTTCAAAATCATGTTCATGGGAATATCTTTATACTAAGGCTGAGCTCAGGGTGTACTTTGCACTCTCCTTCCTTTTTTGGCTTTGTGCTTGGACACTGAGAAGGCCATGGGGTAGGTAAGTCTGCAAGAGAAGGCTTCAGCTGTCACATCTGATTTCTTGTTTGTTGCCAGAAGAGCTACCCTTCTCTTAGTTTCTCATTGGAATAGTAAACTTGCACTGTAATCATGGTTTTCAGATACAGTAAAAAGAAAAGCATAGGAAATAAAATGGCAGAAATACAGCAATACTACTGACAGATCAGATGAAATATAAGTGCAATTGGAATTAGATTAGTACTTTTTAGACTCCTTATATGTGGTCAGACAGCATATAATTTTCTTAATGGAAATAAGGAAATATAAGTTCTGAGTTGTTTCTGTGCATGCATTTTTGGAAGAAGCTGTGTGTATGTATGTGTGTGTGTGTGTGTGTGTGTGTGTGTGTGTGTGTATGTGAGTAGAAGATAGAGAACATAGGGTAACAATGTTGTAAGACATGCAAAATGTAGACAGTTGACATCTTTGAAAACAATTTCTAAAGAGATGCAACATTAATATAAGATGTTTGCTACTGGAACAAACATTTCCAAAAATGGTAGTTCTTAAATATACCCATGGGTAACCGCTGTACAGGTTTTACCCAAAAAGATAAAAGTAAAGGAAAAACACATTATGAAACCATTAGGAATCTAGTCTCACGGCCACTCATGCACTGGCACCTTCACAACAGTTATGACTCAGAACTGAGCCGAAGTGCATCCCTCTGCCAGCTTAGCCATCTGCTCTCATCTCACAAATGGAATAACAGTCTAAAAGGAAAGTTTGTTTGAGGCACCATTCCCATAAGCATTCAATCCACAAACTGCCTTGGAAAACTGTACTTCAGCAGAGTACCAAGCAAGACATGGTTTTTTTGGATGAGCATATTGCACAACATTTTCTGGAAATGCTCCCAATATTAGATACATGTCACATTTGCATAGAAACATATGGTCTTCAATGTGCAATCTGAAATTGTCTACAGAGACTTTGCAATCAGAGGTTCCCTATTTTAACTTCCTTTTATGAGTCAATTTTCACTTAGCAAACTATCACACTGTGGTGATTTGGAGGCATTATTTTAATTCCTAATGTAAATTGTTTTCAACAGATGTGGTTCTGAATATATTACATTATTGAATAATATAAAAGCATATGACATCTTATTAGTTATTAGCTGAAATTATGCCAAGGGGTACTGGATGGTAGATGCTAGAGCAAATGAACCAAACCAACATCAAACCCGTGACTGCCCTGCACATTTGGAGTTGTGGTGCTTCATCACTCAGAGAGTGAAGGAAAAGTGGTCTCTCTTTGATGCTCACTCACCACTACCCTGGTGCTCAAGCATGTTCCAACCTGTCACTACAGCAACCTCACTTCTGGGAACTAGTTCTAATAGAGGGAAGGCTAAGGAAAGTATCTCAGGCTGTATCCCAGAGCTCTATGATTTTTGATCTTCTCTCTCTAACCCTTTGTGAGCTGCATGATCCAAAATGGATGGGCTTCTGGGGAACTGACGCATAATGAGTTCACAGTTAAAGAAGTGAATTTGTTTTGTGCAGTTACTTAAATATAATACAGAGAGGAGGTAAGGGTTTTGCTGTGTTTTAACAAAATGAATTCATGGTAATCGGTCCTTAAAAAAGTGTCTCAACTATACTGTCATGCTTCAGTTTCAAGTAGGAACACAAAATAGGCCCAGAAAAGTAAATTTTTCCTAGGACAAAAGTACAGTTCCAGATAGAGCCAAGGGAGCTGTTCAGAAACTTCCCTCACTGCTGCTCTTATAGCCTTGAGCTCTTTCACAGGCTCTGGGGCCTTCTATGCTAGCCTTGCAGAGGTGAAGGCCAAGCTCATAATGACTCAGACCCAACAAGATTCCTCCTCACCTATTGGCTCTTTCTTTTCCCTGTTCACTGCTGAGAAACCGTAGATAAATCACTGGCTTTTCTACCTAGCAATAAAAATGGTTATTTCAAAGAATCACAGCAGATGTTGGCTATACACAAAAAGCTTCCCGGTGGAGGCTTGAACTTGGATGGGTCACTCAAAGGAAGAAAATTAAGAAAACCAGTATGTACTCTTGAGTGGGAGGAAACAGACTGATGATGGAAACAAGTACCCATCCTTTCTGAGGATGGAGATAATCAATGAGTCAGCTTGCTGATTGCAGATTGTGGTTACCAAATGGATTCTGCCATGTTAACAAAAGGACTGATTACTCATAATTCCAGATACATCTTTTCACTTAGGGAGTTTTATTTAACCTCTAAGAAAAATTATGTAAGATTACTCACAAAGGCTTTATAAATCTTTCGTTGGATGATTCCAAATGCCAATTTATTTGGTACAAGGAATTTCAAATTATAATTGGAAAAAATCACATTTTCTGTGTGTTGTTAGCATATACTGATGTAGTTAATCTCTTTACACTGATTTTTTATCTGGCAAAGTTACAAAGTCTTTCTTTGAGGTACATGTGTGACTTTGCTTATGTTTCTTTGTCTGGGCAGTCTCATCAACTATGAAAGACATCAGTTGTTGCTCTCTTTCCAAGGATGACAACTTTGTTCTTTCTGTAACCTTGTTACACTTTCTTATACAGGTTATATTTGACATAGTAGTCATTTTTGCTATTCTTAAGTGGACCTACATTCTGTCATACTTCCTACAGTTTATTAAATCATTTTACTGGAATAAGATAATTCCTTTTATTCATAGTTTGATAAGTTCTTAACTATCAGTGCATACTGAATTTTATTACTTTTTCCAGTATCTATTGAGATCATATAATTTTGTGTCAATATAGGATTAAATTATAATCTCATGATATTAAAGAAGATACAAATTGATTAAAGCCTATATATGAATATCTATACATACTCACAAACATGCATTTTCACAAGTTAACACATACACTGCCAAGTCCACTGTCCTATTTTAAGATTTCTATATCTATAATTATAAATAACATTGACCTAAAATTTCTTTTATCTGCTTAATCTTATCTAGTTTATAAATTTAGGTAATCAAAATACCAGTTGAAAAAAGATGTCTTATTTTCAGTTCTGAGGGGAAAAACTACTCTTTTGAGATCTTATTGGATAGAAATTATTTGTTCCTAGAATATTTGGCAGAACCCACCAATGTCTATAAAAACCATCATTTCCAAAACTTTGACTATTAAACATTGAAGAACAGTGATTCTCTAACAAACTGAAAAAATATGAGATAAGTTCTAAAATTATCCTGTTGGCTTCCTTGTATGGATTTCAAGGCCATGGCTCAGACAAGGATACCCAGGAGATACTTGAAAGATTCTCAAAATGTGTAGATGGAGCTGGAAGTTGAAGAAGACAGGCTTTTGGAATTCAGAGAAAACACTGGAAAGAAGTGTCCTAGGATAGAGCCCTGGAGATGTACTGAGAGAATTTCTCAAGTACTCACCAGGGTCCTAGGTATAGGCAAAGTGTTTGAAGCACTGAAAAGAAGCATTAGAAAGTCTGAGATGTTGCTGTGCCCAAGACACACCCAGAGCCAGGAATAATACCTGTTCTCATTTGTGGCACTGCACAGCACCTCGTGTACAGAGTGCTAAGTAGAACACAAAGTACAATAGACTCCCCACAGTAGACAAAGTCTGACAACTGAAACCTAGACTTGACAACTATAATTTATGAGCTAAAAAATACAGTGAAGAGAACAAACTTAGAGAAAAAAATGCTAACAAATTTGAAAATACACCCAGAGAAACTCACTAAAAAATACAAGGGAAACTAGAATATTTAAAAAATAATAAATAAAAATGGTGAACAAATAGAAATGGAGAACAAAGGCAATAATACCTAAAGGAAATGTTATGACAACAAAAGACTATACTAGAAATAACTATATTGGATCTCAGATCAAACGCATTTTCTACAATAAAAATTATGAAAAATTAAATTCAAAGTATATAAAACAAATCTGTGATTAAAAGGATTGGAAAACTCTTTCTGTAAAATGCCATCTAGAAAATAAATATTTTAGTCTCTACAGGTCTCATATCACTGTTGATATTATTTTTCTTAATTTTGTGTAGTTCTTTAAAAATACAAAAAATTTGCCCAGCATGATGGTGCATATCTTCAGTACTAGATATTAAGAGCTGAGTTAGGAGGACTGCTCATGTCCATGATTTCCAGAGGAGCCTGCAACTGAAATTATATGTATATATATACATATATATATATATGTATATACACATATATACATATATATATGGCTATATATGTATATATATGTATACATATATATATATATGTATATATGTGTATACACATATATACATATATATATATGGCTATATTTAGAATTGATCTACAAATAGTAATATGCCTAGTTCTGATGGAAAAACAAAGAAATCAGAAAATTTAAAGAAAGTAAGAGTTTATTCTTCACAAAGATCAGAAAAATAGATAAATTTATAGACAGAGAGAAAAAATATAAATTACAGCATCAACATCTACAGAGGTAACATCACTACAGATTGTGAAGAGACTTTTAAAACAAGAATAAAGAACGATAAGAGCAATATACAGATAAATTTGATAACTTCGAAGAAATAGCCATTCCTTAAAGAGAATCAAACAAAAAGTAAGAAAGAAGCAGAATAGAATTCACTGGAGATGGAATTTGTAGAACCCTTCCAATGGTCTCCACTATACATTGTGGAAAAAAGTAATATGGATCTAAACACACTTTTGAAGACAATTGCAAAAGCAGCAACTTAAGCTATATTGCCATGAATCAAAAACAGAGAAAAACATTGCAAGGAAAGCAAACTACAGACTAACATTCCTCATTAATACATATTTTAAAAACTATTAACAAATATGTCTGCAATGAAATACAATATATTTAAAATAATAATACATTTTATCCTATTAACTGAATGTAATGAGACATAAAAATTTCATTGACAGTATTTACAACATTTGCAGGCCAAAAAAAAAAAAAAAAACCTTAAAGATGTTAAGAAGTATATAAAGAAATGCTCAACATCACTGTTTATTTGTGCCAAATATTTTGGGTCATCTATAACATTTGCTACTAATTTTATTGCTTAAATTATATATATAATTCATTCATTCATTTTAGAAAAATAGGACTCCCCTTATATATTGCTGAAATGAACTATTTCCCTTTTAACGAGAGATTTCTGTCCATTGACAGATTTTAGCAATTATTTGAATGGGAGTAATCATTTCCAAAACCCTGTTTATTTGAGAGAGACAGATGAAAATAACACTGAGATTTCATCTCACTCCACAAAAATGGCTGCTATCTCAGAATTAGCCAGCAATAAATGCTGGTGAGGCTGCGGAGAATGTGAAACCCTTCTCCACTTTGGTGGGTGTGTAGACTCGTATAACCTCTGTGGAAATAAGTGTGTACATTCCCCAAAAAGCTAGGATTAGAGGTCCCATTTGACCCAGCTCTGGCTCTGCTAGGTATATACACAAAGAAATTAAAAGATTCATATCACAGCGACATATGTGCACCCATGTTTATAGCAGCTCAGCTTGTGATAGCTGAATCCCAAATTCCAGCAATTGGAGACTGGATAAAGAAGTTGTGGTTCTTTTATAGAATGGAGTATTATTCTGCCATTAAAAATGATAAGACTGAGTCATTCATATTCAAATGGATGAACCTTCAAGACATCCTCATAATTGAAAGAAATAGGTCACAGATGTGTAAATATCATATCTTTTCTCTGGTACAAGAAAATGAAGAAATAAATGAGTTCCAGTATATATAGTTGATATTTTAAAATAGAAAATATTCAAAAGGAAGCAGAGTGTAGAGGTAAATAATGAGGGGAAAAAGAATGTGATAGAAATAAAAAAAGAAAAACAAAGCTTATGTATATAAGGGTTCGGGGGTGCAGGGTAGGTCGAGAAAGGGGACAAATGAGAATCAAGTCATGTCATATTCTGGTACAAACTCTCAATGCTGAATACCATCATGATGTGTATTTATAATGTACCAATAAAGATTTGAATTAAAAAAGGCATTTGACAAAAATCAAAGAATCATTTCCAATAAAAATGCTCAGCAAGCATTTGAGAAGTGACTTTTTCAACCTGATGAAGTCCATGAGCCACAGATAAAATCAACTGAACAGTGAAACAGTGAAAACTTTCTCCATAAAGCATTTTGTTCAATATTACATGAAGGTCAGGCTGGAAGAAAAAAAATAAAACTGCTTTTTATTCAGACATGACATCATTACTGAGAACAAAGTTCTATGAAATTTACATAAAAAAGCGTTTAAGAATGTGGTGAATTTAGCCAAAGAGGACGATCATAAGTTCAATATAAAAATTTAATTCCTCCAAATGTTATCAGCAAACAGAAACTGAAAAAATTAAAACATTGATTATATAATTATAAGCATGAAATGATTAGAAAAAATATGACAAAAATAGAAAAGTACATAGAAAGATTTTGTTTATGGGTTAGAATACACTGTTGTTAAAATGTTCATTTCTCTGAAGTTGCCTTATCACAATCAATCAAAATCCAGACAGTCTTTACTTATTTACTTTGGAAATTAATAAAATAATTCCAAAATTCAATGTGGCAATTACAAAGAAACTGAATGAAGTTAGAGACCTTTTACTGGGTGTGTATGAATGACAATGTAGACAAATATCCATATATATAAGAAGAATCCATGGAAATAGGGGTAGGGATAAGTAATGAAGTGAAAGAAAAAATTATGATGATAAGAAAATGGAAGCAAGGCTTACATATATAAAGGGGGGTGCTATCGTGTGCATGGGGATGGGAAAAAAGAATCAAGTTATGCCATATACTGGTACAAATTGTCAATGTTCAGTCTGATCATGACGTGTACATAAAATGTAACTATTTCACAATTTTAAAAAAGAGTTCAGGAGCAGAGACAAAGTGGACAACTGATCTGGACAAAGGAACAGAAACTATACAGTGGAGCATAGTTATTTTTTTCAGAATATTATGCTATTGTTCTAACACTTGCCTGGCAGGAACAAGGTCTTGAGTTCTATCCCCAATACCAAAAAGAGAAAAAAAATTGCAGTTATTATGCTGTAATAATAAAAATTAGTAAACATCCAGAGGGGTTCTGCTTAGTGGTTATAGTGCTTGTCTAATATGCTCAAGGCTGGGTGTTTCACCCACATAACAGAAAAAGAAAATTAACACTAAAATGACCATAATCTTAAATCCAAAAGTTAAAATTAAATGACTTTAGAGAAAAATCAAACAGCACCTAAAATATCTTCAACTAAGAAAATATTTTCTAGATATGACCACAAAAAGTATGACCATAAAAAAGAAAATTCAAAACTAACATCACATTTTAAAATTTTTGCTTTGTCAAGTACATTGTTCACAGATAAAAAAGACAAGCCATGAGCTTAGATAAAACACTTGCAAATTATATGTCTAATAAAGGACTTATTCTAACATATACCATATACTCAAAGAACAAAAAGAAAATAACACCATAAAAAGTGGACAAAAAATTTGAACACAAATTTTAGCAAAGAAGATATAAAGAATGCCATATAAGTATTCAACATATACAGAATAATTATTTGTTAAGAAATGTAAATTAAGATTTTTTTTTTTTTTTTTTTTTTTTTGGAGACAGGGTCTCACTTTGTAGTTCAGGATGGCCCTGAGCTCAGCCTCAGACTCACAGCAATCCTTCTGCTTCTGGTTCCAAAGTGCTGGAATTACAGGCGTGAGCCACCAGGCCCCGCACTGTGGTATGTGGTAGTGACTGCTAGTGTGCGTCAGTCTCCATGTTCAGCATTGTTGTATGTGGTTACCAGGGATAGAACCCAGGCCCTTGCACTTGCAAGACAGGCAGTGGAACCACTGAGCCAAAATCCCTGGACCCCTGTAAATTAAGATTTCAAGGAGACAATATTACATAACTCTGAGTATGGCTAAAATTGAAAATGATTAAACAAAGTATTGTAAAACATTTAGAACAGCTGGAACTCATTTAGATTCCTGTAATAAATGGCAAAAGCTACAAGTAAGAAAAAGCATTCGAACAACATTAAATATACTAGCCAAACCTGTCAACATCCCAAATGCCTAACACAAGAATAAATCAACAAGTGGTAGTACATTCACACAATGAAATGCCACTTAACAATAAAAGGTAACAAGGAAGAAATATATACTATAGCATGCAACTTAATTTCAAAAAAATTATGTGGCATAAATAAACCTAGTGAAAATGTCTGTAGAGTATAACAATATATAGAAGTGTGTGTGTGTGTAATTCTAGATAAAGCAAAGTAGCCAATGACAGAATGCAATGGAATAGATTAGAAGATCAAGAAACTACTCCAGATACACTGAGCCACCTCATCTTTGACAAATGAGCCAAAAATCCTCAATGGATGAAAATTAGCCTCTTTAACAAATGGCATTGAAAAAAACTTGGCTTTAACTTGCCAAATACTAAAGTTAGACCTATCTCTCACCGTGTACCAAGCTAAAATCAAAGTGGATTAGAGATCTAAATATTAAAGCAGATGCTCTGAACCTACTGCAAAATGGGTTAGGTAAAACTCTTAAAGACATTGGCTTAGGGAAAGACTTCCTGAACAAAACCTCTATAGCACAAGAATTGGCTGAAGAAATCAACAAATTGGACCTCATTCTATTAAAAAGCTTCTACACAGCAAAGGAAACCACCAACAGAGCAAAAAGGCAACCAATAAAGTGGGAAAGAAACTTTACCAGCTGGTTTTCAGACAGAGGGCTACTATCCAGAATATATAAAGAGCTTTAAAAAATCAGCCCACCCAAATTTAAAGACTCAGTTCAAAAATGGGCATCTGAAATGAACAGATAGCTTTCAGAGGAAGAGGTAAGAGTAGCTAAGAAGTATATGAAGAAATGCTCAACATCATTGGTCATTTGAGAAATGCAGATGAAAACAACACTGAGATTTCATCTCATTCCACAAAGACTGGCTGCTATTTCAGAATTAACCAGCAACAAATATTGGCAAGGCTGGGGAGAAAAAGGAATGCTTCACTTTGGAGGATGTGTAGACTCGTACAACCTCTGTGGAAATCAGTTCGAATATTCCTCAAAAAGCTAGAATTAGAGGTCCCATTTGACCCGACCATTGCTCTGCTAGGTACATAAACAAAGGAATTAAAAGATTCATATCACAGCGATATATGTACACCCACATTTATAGCAGCTTTGTTTATGATAGCTGAACCTTGGAAACAACCCAAATGTCCATCAACTGTAGATTGAATAAAGATGTGGAATGTAGAATGGAGTATTATTCTGCCACTAAACATGATAAGATTGAGTCATTCATACCCAAAGATGTACCTTGTAATCTTCATAAGTAAAAGAAATAGGTCACAGATCTGTAAATATCATATATTTTCTTTGGTATGAGAAAATGAAGTTGTAAATGAGTTGTAGTATGTATAGTTGATATTGTGAAATAGAAAATATTTAAAAGGGAAGAGCATGTAGGGGTAAAAAATGAGGGGGAAAAGAATGTGATAGTAGTAAAGAAAAAAAGAAAACAAAGATTATGTATACAGGGGATGGTGCTTGCAGCGTGGGGGCAATGGGGAAAAATGAGAATCAAGTCATGTCATACTCTGGTACAAACTCTCAGTGATAATGATGTATATTCATAACATCCCAATAAAAAGATTTAAAAGAAAAAAGAAACTGATATGTGCCTGGGAATAGACTGGGGTGGAATGGTTGTAGAGCTGATACACAAGAACTACAGAGGAGCAGAGGAGACTTTGGGCTGATGTGCTTATTCATTATATTGACTGCAGTGATGGTTTTTCTGGGAATATATATTATATATATTATATATATATATACTATTATATTATATATACTATTATATTATATACATATAGAATACATATTATATATTCTATATTAATTCTATATAACATATATATTTATATATAATATATATTCTATATATATTCTATATATGTTATATATATACATTTACAGACCCAACTATATATTTTAAATCTTTGAGGTGCATTTTGTAATAAATATACCAGAAAAGCTCTTTAAAATTACATTTCTATGGGATATTTCTCTTTTCTATTTTCCTTTTCTCTTTCCTGAACCATAGTTGTTGACAGGTAGAAGTATCTATCAATGAGACATTAGGTGATGCCCTCAATTATGCAGAGAATGAAGGTCAACACTTTGTTTTTA
Source organism: Petromus typicus (assembly GCA_004026965.1). Taxonomy (NCBI): domain Eukaryota; kingdom Metazoa; phylum Chordata; class Mammalia; order Rodentia; family Petromuridae; genus Petromus; species Petromus typicus. Next base: position 18,830 of record PVIR01031322.1, read on the forward strand.
AAAATCATTACATCACGTATATATTGTTCATGTTGTAAACAAATGTGTTAAGAGATTGCTCTTTATTTCTATTAAATTACATTGTGTCATTGCCACTTAATTTTCTGTGCTGGAAGAGAATGCAGAGATGTCATTTCTAATTTTTTAATATAAATAAATCAAGTAGCACAATTCATGAGCATATATCATTGCTCTGATACCACTGCAGGTAACCACTCTGAAATGAACTGATTCACTGGGCACTTAGTATTATGTGTGTCCATGAATAAATTCAAGTATATCGTTGCTCATTGCTGCCTGAGGGTTTGATTTCCAATTTAGTTGTTAAAAATGCAGCAATAACACATGGAAGACTTTGGAGTATCATTAAAATAACATAAGTGCCTCGACATTATGAAAGAATTGGCAGAAGTGTCTCGATTGTAATTTTTTCAGGTCTAGAAATAACTGTGGTGATTACTACTTTTAGAAGATTTTTCTCTTGTGGGAGAAAAACAAATGAGAAAATCAAAGCAGTTTTTCCACCACCTCTGAGCTGCACTTAACATTAAATGACAAAGCTAGCTCTCCAAAAAGGTTTGGAGATGCCCCCTACTAACATTGGAGTGTTACTTGTTCTGGCACACACCCCGCCAGGCTGGATGCAAATGAAAGAGACAGCAGCAGGTAATAGAGAGCTTTCAGTACTAATGACAGCAGGATTCAAAAATGCTGGAGATGTGGACTTCACAAACAGGAGCAGAA
>PVIR01031323.1:0-19544 GCA_004026965.1 Petromus typicus
TTTTTTCTTCCCAAGAAACATACTTTAAAGGTATACACAGAATAGAAGGCAACAGTACAGAGCTACACAAAGGCTACAAGGACTAAGGCATTCATTTATTTGGAAGAAGATCAAAGAATACAAAGGATGACTGCTGGGTTTTTACTGAATGCACTGAGTTTCACTGTTTTCCACTTAAGACTTATTTATAAATTATCAATGACAAGACAAAATATGCAGACTAAAAACTGGTAACTGCAAAGATAAGGAGAAAATAATCAATCACATTTTCAGTAATTATTTCCTGTTCAATATCTTCTGGATACTCTTTCATCTTGTCTGTGTCTATCTCTTCTCAGTATGTGCCCGTTATTCTTTTGATATTTGGGTTTTTCCTTTGGAAAAAAAAAAATGAAGTCTTAAATGAAGAATGTATCTAAGCAAGTTTTTTTCCTACAGCAACACAAATTTGATCACCTGGAATATTAATACCATATTTATCTTTTGCTCAAATCCCTTGTCATTTTGTAGGGATGTTAAATGAACCACCTTTACCTTCCAGTTTTCATCTGAGAGCATTTTTCATTCTGCTACTCCAAAATTCTTTTCATATTTTTTTCATTATTTAAAGTTAATAAAGGGGTGGGTTCAAACATTATGAATGGACATTTAATTACTAAATAAGAAAAGAGTACATGGACATGACAAAGTAATTATTAGCAATTTTTTAGCACTTAAATAATTTCAGGTTTGTGCTGATTAGTACAGCATCAGAAAGAAAGAACCAAAAGCTGCCCTGGGCAATCAAGCCCTAAATAACTTCAGTGTCAGGACCATAAATTACCTATTTTAAAGTGTCTATTTAAACATTTTTAAATACTCAATAAAATTCTTTACAATGAGTTAATTAAATTATTCAAGGAATAGCTACCCAAATAACAGTTATCAAATAAAAAAAATCTAAACTTAGCTAATATTAAGGCTTCAAAACAAATTATCCACAATAAACATACCAAAGTGTTCTGACTGATGTGAGGTTTGCCGTTTGATATGCTGCTGATATCACTCCTCACTCACTCTAAACACAGACATGCCATGGCATCAGTTAACAGATAAGTTATGACAAATTTCATGTGTGTATGTACATGTATGTTTTGGACCTAATTACTACAAAATTATATACCATAAACGAACATGATATACTACTTTTCAAAATGCAGATGCTTTCATCATGGGAAATTTTAGATGACATTTCAATATATAAAATAAAAAAGAACCAGGCCGCTTTGGCTACAGCAAGGTAGAATTAACAGAGCGTTCCCTTTCTGCAGTGATCGATGAGATGCCTGGTTACAGAGCACTGCCGAGCGCAGGTGGAAGCCACTGTTCCCAGTACATCCTGGTTACTTTACAAAGGTCACTAAAAACTTTTCCCCCACTCTGTAGGCCCATATGAAAATTTTATAGTAATGCAACTGAGTATAAAGTTAAAAAGTAACACTTTCTCTGTTTTAAAAATAACTAATAAAATAAAGTCACTATGCTATATAAAACCACATTACAGTATTACCTCATAATTTTGACACATGGAAAAAATTGCAAGTTTTCCTTAATGTGCCTAAATTTTTAAAGACTTAATTTTTTCCATATAAATATTAGCCAAAATATATGACAATGGAAGGAAGGAAATGGAAATATTATTTCTTTATATCCGACATGTATCTTCTACCTGATTGGCCAATTTATATATGCTGCCTCAAAATAGTAACTTTGCCACAGAATACTCAGATAGAGAAACATGCAAACAGAACTGATCTGTTATAATAACCACTATAAGGGAAATCCTGACAGAGTGATTTAGCCTTTGTTTATTTTATATAAACTATTTCTCTCTGCTCCAAAACATCTCCACATTTATGGATAGACTATTTTAATCCATGCAGTTGATATTAGCAAAATACAAATAACATGTTCTCTTCTGTAAAGATATTTTCTTTCAAATTCAATAAATAGACTCTTTAATAATTTGAAATCCTATCAAATATTTTATCCTTGTGAAGTCTCAGTCTGTCTTCTTTTCTAATACATCCTTGTGTTCTTGCACGGTAGGCATTAATGATCCTCCCCTGCTTGGCTCTTGTTGCTCTTGGCTCTCTTCTATCTGTCCTTGACCTTCCATTTCACTTTTAGAAACGAGTTCATATCGATCTTCCATGTATCCTCCATCGGTGTCAGCTGTGTAGATTCCATAGCACATGATACTGATGACACCCAATGGCAGGCCAAAGAGAAAGCAGCCCATAAGTGGTGAGCTCTTGAATACAGACTGTGGAAGAACAATTGAAGTTGAGTTACATTCAAAATGATTTCAATATAAAAACCATACAATATAGTTAAAGCCACAACAGATTTCTTCTTGATATTTGATTTTGAGTTCCATCCAGTGAATAAGTATCACTACATGAGCCATAACTAGCATGTGAAAGACACACTAAGTGATAGAAGCACAGTATCTATGAGTAGAGGTGTGTATGTGCCCTTTTGTGTGTGTGCTCAAATGTGGCTATTTGCAGAAGAGACAAACTTCTTCCTGAAGACCCTTGCTTTTCTCACATTAACTACTGCCTGTCTTCACATGATTACTCTGTACCCAACATCTTTTGATCTGTCTGCAGACGTGCAGGAGTCCATTCATATGAAAGACTGTGTTATATACACATATTCTCTTCATAGCAGCTTTTTACATTTTTAAAAATTTGGTAATAATAAAGAAAAAAGGAAACAAAGATTATGTATATAGGGGATGGAGGTTGCGGGGGGGGGAGAATGAGAATCAAGTCATGTCATATACTGGTACAAACTCAATGCTGAATGCGATGATGATGTGTATTCATAATGTACCAATAAAGATTAAAGTAAAAAAAAATTTTGTTAGTACTAAAGCCTATTCATTTCAATTATTTTTATATGCCATTCCCTCGGCTCCTAAGAAAGTATTTTTAATTTTACTGAATAAAGTTGTACCTGTAACTTCTGAGAATATAAATAATTTCAAAGGATAAAAACACAGTTGGCTTCACAAAACAATGATATAGCTTGAGGGAGAAATTTAGGAATTAGTAAGATTGAGATAGAACAAGATATAACAAAAGCACTAGCAATTAACTCCAGGAATTCTAATGCAACTCAAAAACAATAAAAACAATGTTTTGATGGACAGAGTATTGTGGTATGCATCACTGTAAAAGCAAAGGAGAGTGAGCAAAACCGACAACTTCAGTGACACTAATTGTGGGGTGGTGTACAGAATCAGTCAGAGGTCTTGGCAGAGGAAATATGGAAACCAGGTAACAAGGAGGGCAGCAAGGATGTGCAGAAGGGCTCAATCCACTTTGGCACCAGGAACAGAAACAGCAAGCACGGATAAATTGAAGTGTATGGTACCCAGAGTAAGTAAAAGACTATTATTTACTTCTCATCAATTAGAAAACTAGTTATAGCATCATGACTGCTTTCTGTCATGAAAGAAAAAATGCCAATGAGGTAGCTCCTGACAATGACTGGAACTAAGTTAAGGGCTCAAATAATGCCAAGGTGTTGGAGGGCTGAAGCTGGAAGATGAAGAACTGCTTATAATATAGCTCCAATTCTAGAATTACAAATTCCACAGAACCCGGCCATCCTTCTAGGTATGTTCTCCAAAAGTTAAAGACAGCCTACCACAGTGATACATACATACCAATGTCTATAGCAGCACAATTTATAATAGCTAAATCCTGGAAGAAGCCTCTGTCATTTATCGAAAGGAGATTGGATACAGAAAATGTATCTGTACATAGTGGAATTCTAATCAGCTATAAGAAAGAACAAATTAGACAATTTCTAGGAAAATGGATACATCTAGAAAAAATAAAATTGAAAGAAATAAATCAGAAATACAATCTTAAATGCCTTGTAATATCTCCTATGTGAGTAAAGCAAAGTACGAAGAGCACAGTACAAGACAGAAGGAGACAAGACATTTCTTTCAAATGGGAAAAGATGCAAGAGAACATGGACTAGAGGAGAGACGGAAGGGAAGCAGAAATAAACACAATAAAGATAACCATGTACAGGAACCTAATACCTTAGAGAAGGTAAACATTGTATGTCACACACATAAGATTAATATCAGAAAGAACAAAAATGGTGAAGGGGATTTAAAGGAGATGGGAAAGAAGGGTAATGGAAAGGGATTAAAAAGAATAAAGGTGTATTATGTATATGTGTCCACTCCCCACAATGATTATAAAACGAACACACTGAAAATATGTACAACAAAAAGAAATATAGTTCCAAGCAAGAATATTCAGATCCAAGGATGGGGCAAAAGCAGAGAAGAAACAACGAAAAGCACTAAAGCACGGGAGGGCAGGGCAGAGCTGTGGTGATGACCACAGCAGCAGGGAGAGCTCCCTCTGCAGCTACCTGCGGTGAAAGTGCTCAAGTCTGCACCAAGAGACTTACACTGTGGTTTGGTAGTGAGCCCATGAGAAGGAAGGTGGTATTCAAGTGAGGGGCGAATGAAGAAAGCTCAAGAAACATATTTAGAAAGTGTTTATTATAAAGGGCAAGGCAGTAGGATAGTCAGAAGCAAATGGTGGGGGGTGAAGGGAGGGCAGAAAAAATAAGAATCAAGATATACTATGTGCAGGTCCATATTGCCAATAAGAAAGATAATTCCTAAAATGTACCAATACACTCAATTTATTGTTTAAAAAGTGGTATATATTTTAAATTTATTGCTCTTTCATAAAATATCAACTAAGAATAACCACTAGGATGAGAAAATGAAATAAAATATTGTTGGAAAGGTTTTGGCCCATATTTGAAATCTACATTTAAAATTTGTTTTTAAAGAAAAAGGAGAACAAGAGAATGGAAAGGAAGAGGAAAGAATCAATCTGTAAATAATCTTAGTTACCAACAGAGGAAAGCATAGAATTCACAGGAATAAATATATAAAATTGATATTAAAACTGAGATTTAAAATTTTATTTTGACTACTGCAAAACAGAATTTCCCAAGACAGATCATTTCCCTCAACAAAAATGACAAACAGTGGTACTAAATTTTTTTTATCTACACTTTCATCAAATTGTAGAATTAAGTAACACTTTTGCAGTTTAAAAAATAAAGTTTTTAAAGTCATACTATCAGTTAAATGATTCCAAGCTTCAATAATTCACCAATCATACAGAAATAGAGTAACCACCTGATGAATACAAGTTTTCTTATACAGTGATTAATTCAGGTTTCAAACTAAAGACCTATTTTGACCTAATCCTTTGAAAGTCTAGATCACTCATGATGAACCCATGGCACCTATGTCATTGTGTTCTTTTAAGACAAAGAATGCTAATGGAGAGTTGTTTTTTTTGAAACTAACACCTAAGCATTAAAACCTTAATTGCAACATTGTCACTCTATGATGAGTGTTTTGTTTTTTTTTATAGTTTTTTGAGACAGGGTCTGGTTTTGTAGTTCAGGCTGGTCCTGAGCTCAGCCTGGAACTCAGCAATCCTCCTGCCTCTGCCTCCCAAGTGGTGGGATTACAGGCGTGAGCCACCACACCTGGCACTATAGTATCTGGTACTGATTGCTGGTGGTGTGAGTCACCATGCCTGGTATTGTTGTATGTGGTTTTTGAGAACAAACCCAGAACCTTGCACTTGCAAGGCAGGCACCAGAACTACTGAGCTAAATCCTCGGCCTGATAAATGAGTGGGTTTTGGGTTGTAGTTTGGCACAAGGTTTCTGCAAGACTCCCTATCACTGGTTTAGATTTTATCACCATTACATTAGAGCAAGGAACCCCATACATTCTTAATTACCAATGACACTAAACAAAGAGTCACAACTTACCACAACAGTAGATTTTGCATCAAAAATTATTCTTTTCAGTCTCTGCCAAATGCTATCACCTCCTTGGGGCTGCAATTTCATAAGAAAAAGAAATTGTTAAGTACTATCACTTCATTTTTCTAGCTTATATAATTTTATTACTGAGGATAAAAGGTTGATTACAAACTACTATGTTAATCACTCAGAAAAGCCTTGTTCAACATTTACTGTTTTTTTTTTTTTTTTTTTCCAGTTTTTTGAGACAGGGTCTCACTTTGTAGTTCAGGCTAGCCCTGAGCTCAGCCTCAAACTCACATCACAGCAATCTTCCTGTCTCTGCCTCCCGAGTGCTGGGATTACAGGCATGAGCCACCACGCCCGGCACTGTGGTACGTGGTACTGATTGCTGCTGGGCGTGAGTCTCCACGCCCAGTATGGTTATGTGGTTACCGGGCTGGAACCCAGGTCCTTGCTCTGGCAAGACAGGCGCTGGAACCACTGAGCTAAATCCCCGGCCTCCAACATTTACTGTTTTTTTCCTGTTCCACATTTCCTATATCTTTTTCTGTTAACAAACCCTAACTCTTCTCTGATGAAGAATTTCTTTTTTCTTACTCACAGTACAGACAGCTTAGAAGGAACTGACCCACTCTAAATTGAGGCCTATATAGTTTCTGAGTATAGGTGGGGTCACAAAGCCAGAACTTCTGCTCTTGTGTAGCGGGGAGGGTCTATCTGATGATAGAGGTCAATGAGCAGAACTAAGAGCAGAGAAAAATTCCCTGTTAAAATCAGTCAGACTTCATTCAAAGCTTGAAGCCCCAAGCTATTGGACCAACTGAATGTCTTCGTTATTAAAACTCTGAGTCAAGATTAAGTAATTAAGAAAACAGAAGATTCTTATACAGGTGTTTTATTTGAAACAAAACACTCTTTCACAAATGAAAAACTGTCAGTATGTGACTAAGGCTATCAATCTTGACTTTGCTCCTGGGTAGATGTGCTTGTTACTTTTTCAAATGGACTTTGTATAAATCTGAACCTGACATCTCACCAACTAGTAATTACTGTTCCGTGAGGCAGAGGCAGCCGATTAGTAAATCTGAGCCTTGACTAAGTAATTTAGGGTCAGCCTGTTTCAAAATGACAAATAAAAGAGAGCTGGGAATGTAAGTAGCTCAGTATACTCAGTCCCATGTACCACAAAAACAAAAAATAGTTAAAACTTTGTGAAGGTCTCTTATTTTCTTTTTAAATTTTACTTTACTGATTCACATATGTGCCCGTTACATAACTTAGTTATGCCATACAGGAACAGTGTGATTCTTTTATGTGGTTACAACCCAGTTTGAAAATTCTGGTCTAATTTATCTAGAAAACAGAAAATTAATGCTGTTTATTCTGAAAATATTTTATGAGGTATGACCAAAATAGAGTGGATATTTAAATTATCATCAATGTCCCTGAATATACTACCCCTTCCTTTGAACACATGTATCTCATCACTTTTGCCACTTTCTGAAGCACTCCTGGAAGTCTTTTGTGAGTGCCTTCGTGAGGTGTGGTCACAAAGAGGGTAAATGTTGCTGTTGTATCCTAATGGAAAAGCAGGCTCATAAAAACATTATAATGTGTGTTTATTCACTGGATCTGGCACCGTGCACCTTCTGGCTCTTTCTCAACTCAAAATGACTACGAGCGGCAAACATTTTCAATCAATTCAAGAGACTTAGGCAGACAGGATGACTCTACTAAAGAGACTCACAAAAAAGAATTTCCAAACCTACTTTTAAAGTGACAAGAAAGAGTCACAAAGTAAGACAACTATAGCCAAAGGAAAGGGGACTATTTTTAGGGGGATTAATCGTAATGTGTCTTTCACTATAATAAATATTTTAAAAATGTAATCACTGTATCTCTGCTCATACATACCTCCTGGATTGTTTACACTTGTCTGTCTCCACTCTGGTTCTCAAAACATATCCTTAATCTCACAGGACATCGTATTTGCAGACTACATTAGAAAATCAATCCTGATAACTTAATCTATAGCCTTTTCAGATCTAGAAACATGGTAAGTGGTAGCAAAGTTCACTATGGAGATGAGATCAGTTCCCACAATATAAGCCTCTTATCCCTGCTCAATTCCAAAGGCAGTACCAACTCCCTCATCACTGTACCAACCCAAAATGCTTTTCAGGAACTCCTTAGCAACTTCTGCCCCAGAAAAGCCTCTGTGTCTGGGAAAAGGTGGCTTCCCATGACAGGAGGGAGCCTGCGGGTGATTGCTGACTACTGCTCTCAGAATCAAGAAACTAGTTTTTCTTTTGCTCTTCCCACCATTCTTCTGAAATGTAAAATGATTACTCACTTCTACTGTGCCATCCAAAATGTTATTAATGAACTGGACCATGTCTTCAGCATTGTTAATTGGTCGGTCTAGCAAATAATATTGTTGATTTGAAGTATTCAGTATAACCACTGTTGGAATTGTCAATTCACTGGAAATATAAAAACAAAGAAATCAAAATATGCATTAAACAGAGAGCAAAATCCTGACACATATTTTGCACTGATTTTAAAACTAGTTTAATTAATAAAAATATTCTAAAATAGTCAAATTAAGAAAGTTGAATAATTACAAATTTAAGGATAGATATTACAGTGTAATAAAGTATTAAATTATTGGGAAACATCATTCTTTGTCACAAAGTTTTAAATATCATCACTGTTAATCATATAGAATCCTACTTCATGTAGCAGACCAAGAAAGAATATGGTTTTTAGAGTCATACTGCTTCTGTTTAAATCTGCACCTTACAAATACTACAGGATGCTATTAAGCAAATTAGCTTGTTACATACATATAAAAATTTTTCAAAGATACTTACTTATTAAGTATAAAAACTACATGAGGAATTTCCACCAAAATATCCATTATAGTACTGTGTCCACAGCACAAGTTCAATAAATATCACTTTAAATTCTCCATATACTACTGTCATACTCTATAGGGCACTGTATCCAATGACAGTAAAATATATGTTTTCAATTTTGCCTGGAGCATTTACCAAGTAGATCACATTCTAGGAGTGTAAACCCTCCTCCAATCTAATAAAATACAAGATCATCTTAAATTATGAGTTGTAATTATGAGTTGGACCAAAATGTTGGCTCTGCCCTCTTACCAATGCTATTTTATTGAATATATTGACTTACTATGAAGGACATAAGAAATACTTGCTTGAAAGTGCCTCTCATACACTCTGTAAAACTTATCTTACAAATGCATTTCTATTACAGGTCTTCATTATGAGATTACAGAGAACGTCCATTTCTCTTAGGCTATGATAAACCAGTCAAATACCTTATACAAATAAGCAGTGTAATTCCAGAGAAATGAAGAAGCATTGTGTTGACAATGACTTTCCAATGTCATTTTGAGTATTAAATATGTATAGCACTCTGGGAGGTTGAGGCAAGAGATTACCAGTTTGACCCACCTAAGGCTATTTGATGATTTAATGAAACCTTATCTTGAAATAAAAAATACAAAACTGCTGGGGATGTAACTTATTACAAAGGTCTTAGGTTTAATCCTTAGTATCATAAGAAACAAACAACAACAAAATAAAGGTTAAATTTTTTAAAACTTGTAATAATTATATAAATATTTTATTTCATTTGTTCCTTTTCTGTTATATACAAGATCTGGTATTCCACATAATGTAAAATTCTTATTAGAATGAGAAAAATAATGCTGACTTTATATCATAAATATAACAAATTTTTAAAATTTACATAATAGTTCCCATAGACATTTTTCTATTAAAATGAATTCTAAAATAATAACTAAATTTTTAATCCTGAAAACTTTGTATTTAGTAGTTATAATTACCCATTAAAAAAATAGTCTGAAATGAGAAGAAACTATAAAATTTACAAGTTTTTAAACAATGTTTTCAGAATACTATCTATTAACACACTGAATCAGGAAGTAATTCTTAATATACAGTAATATTAATACTTCCAAAACTAAAGTAAAATATTTAATGGAAAAATGTCTGCCACATAATACATCAACTATTTGTTCTTTTTCAACTATTTAATCCTTCTGTCCATATCCCCAAAACTCATATATAAAAACTGGTATGAGTAGATAGCAAAATCATTCAGGACTTTACTTACTCCATCAGCAAAGTATTTATGTAGTCATTTCCATCCATATGGCCGAACTGAAAATCCCTGACAAATCATAATGGGGGCAGCAGGAGGAACAGAAAATGAATTCTACTGGCTTTCAGACATAATAAATACACATGTGTAGTCTCAAAAATTCTAAGCTCTACTTAATTTATACATGTTTATAATGTAGGAGAATAAAAGCCTATACAAGAAAAACATGTTTAAGAACAACTACAGATTTATTAACAACAGTGCTGCTCAAAAGCTGTTACCTACTAGGTACCAAGAGAGCTGCACATTGACCTTTCTTTACAAGATTTGGAATAAGTTAAAAATGTGACAAACTTATACAACTGTCTTTCGTGATACGTACTAAAACTGCTGAGCACATAGCAAAAGATTCTATTTCTAATACCAGTTTTACATTTAGTTATTGAGTTCTTATTACAAACACTTATCTCTGACCTCTAATCCACATTTAACTTAATCTCTAATTTTTGAATTTTTTGTTATTACATCTTGATTAGAATCCTCTCTAGAAGCAGGAATGATACAGATTATAAAGACAGTGTATTCTTTTTTTCCTCAGTGAACGTTAAGATCCACACAAATCATGAAGGAGTGCACACACTGACATGTACAGAACCACATATTGAGCATCCCTGACCTGAAATGCTTGGGAAAGATGTGCACCAGATGTTTTTTTAAATTACGCCTAAAGTTAATGAGATGTCTTGGGGACAGGACCCAAATCTAAACACGAGATGCCTTTATGTTTTATACACACATAATATATAGAGTTTGATGGTAATTTCCTGTAATAGCCTAAGTACGCCTATGTTATGACTGGTACCTGTTACCTGAGGGCAGCTGCGGAAGCTTCTATCCATGTCGTATCAGAGCTTGAAAAGGTTAGAACTCAGATGCTGAGTTTCAGATTATGGAGGCACAACCTACACTGTGTTTGCTTTACTATAAAATATGGCTAAAAAAATAAAGCAATCTTTTAGAATGCAAGCACATACCGGTGGAAGTGGTCTCTGTAATTTTTAGCAACTTCCTGAATAACTGACTTTAATCTGTAAAAGAAACATAAATATTTTAATTGTTCATTTGAAGACAGAGGATTATTCAGTTATAATATATGCTATCTGATTGAAATGCTGTAGGTAAAGATACCACATCAAGTTTATTTATAGTCATGTAAGATCTGAATTAAACAGTATCTGAGGCTTAAAACTATTTCAAGACAACTATACCTGGTGTGTTCAATGGATGTGTTTTTCTCATCAATAACTGCGATAGCCACAAGCTTTCCTGAAATGAAAAATGACTTTTAAATTCAATAACCTCATCATAAAAACTTTTCTACAATCACATTTTGTTGTGAACAAGGAATTGTTTAAAGTTTCTGGAATTTATTACCAGTTATCCTACTCATGTTTACTTAATGAAATCAAGACAGTACAGTGTAGGTTTTGTAGAGTGAATCAGTGAATAAGTCACATGCAAATAATATTTCCTCCCATCTTCCACTTCCAAGATAAAATATAAATTGTAACAATGTGCTTTCCAAGCAACTTAGAAATTGACTAAGATAAGTATTTTGTAACTTTAAAACCCTAAGTAGTAAGTAAGAATTAAAACTGACCATATGGCCTTTACCCTGTATAGAACATAATACGTGTATACTTCTGACATACTGTTGGGAGGCAGCATGCTGAGAAAAGCAGAATAATTACATGGGGTCTGAAAGCCAAGATGATGTACACTATATTCTAGGAACTAAGCCCTGTGAGAACAACAGCAAAGCATTCATTTAATAGTCATGTAATAACCTCAATAAACTCTTGATTTCAGGAAATGAATACCTGTTTCATAGAGTTGTAAGAAGAGCTACATGAAATTATATGCACAAAAATATCAGGCAGTACTTGGCTCAGAGCAGGATTAAATCAACTATCTTTCAACGCTTTCCCATATTGCAATGTTATTTCCTCAAATTCTTTCCTGCTTATTAATACATCTCTAAATTCTGCACAAACCTGATTCTACTTTTAATCCTTTACTGAAAACAGTAAGTTCACTACAATTATTTTCCTTCCTAAAATATTTCTCTTATTATTATTTGGTTTCTATTATGTGCTTATTCAATTTTCAAATGACTCATGAGTTATGCTTGTTTTTTTCCAGAACATTCGCAACACATAGAGCATCTTCCCAGGGATTACGGGATTCTGAGGAACACAGGCACAGCTTTTTACATACTAATTTAACAAGTTCTCAGTGCTAAACAGTATGCCCCACACTGGGCCAGTTACAGAGATGAAGTGGTGAGTACACACAGATCTAGCTCTGTGCTTGGGAATACGCAGTCCAGAGGGGGAAAGACATTTGTACCAGATACATGCTAAGTTAAAACTAAGAAGAATTCTGAAAGAAATAATGGGGAAAAGGCTTTTGGGGACCAGGAGAAGGAAATTTAAAAAAGAAACAAGCTGCATTATATACATGTACCCATCCCCAAGATAGGAAAACTTTATGTACTGCAAACACGTACTAAGAGAAAGAGAAGAGAACATGCTACTACAAAAGTAGAGCAAGTTAATGTGGTTTGAAGGGCTTGGTGAAGATTTTCCTAAGGAAGCATTATTTGGTTTGAGTTTATCAGATGAAAATAAATTTAAAACACTTTCTAGACAAAACAAAAACATATATGAAGGAGGTTTGGTACAAGTGGTACGGATGTTTTAAACAAGTTAATGGTGAGTGTGGCTAGACAAGAGAGTGTAGGGGAGAGCCGGAGAAATGAGGATGAATAAGCAGTAGTTATATCACACAATGATCTGATCTACAGTCACAGAGCTGCTGATAAGTGTTACGCCTGAGGCCACACAGAGCTGGGAGACAGACGACTACGATACTTGCAGAAGGGCAGAGGTTGCCAATGAGCCGGGGCACAGCCACAGGCAACACCAACAAGGGCAGTTACATCAGACAAAAAGCAATACAGCAGCTGCACACCTCTGGTTTTAACTCAATCTGGAAAAAGAAATTGAGTGTGGCCTAAGATGACGATTTCAATTACACTGAGGCTGCACTATCTCCTAGGATTCTGTACTAAAAACAAAAGGCTGTATGTTCTTAACATTTTCTTTCTTTCCTTAAATAATTAGGAAATAATTCCACAATCTTTGACAACACCATGGCAACTTCCAGTAGGGACCTAAGGCTCAGATCATCAGACAGAAGGCCAGAAATCAGGTTCAGAAACCAGAACAAACGCGATCCCAAGATAGAATTCTTAGTGAAAAGGTGAACATGTAGGAACATTTCTAATTTTAGTGTATGTGCTGCTGAAGTAAGCACCACATAGGAACATTTCTAATCTGTCTGTGCTGTGAGTTTTGAAATCAGGGAACCATGAAGAGGAAATCCTATGTCCATTACTTGTCATAAAACACTAGTCTTGTACAGTTTGCCTTGCTCTACTCTAAAACTATACATCCACTCTACTTTAATAACATTGTAAAGGGAAAAAAGGCAACAATAATCAGGATTTTGCTAAAGCAAAAACCACCTCCTAAAACTTGTAACAATGATGGAGGATCTTTAGACTCAGAGCCTAAGATGCAGCTCCACACCCACTTATCTCAAAGTGCTAGCCTTGAAGTTAAGTTTCAATACTGATGTGCTGGTTTAGAGCAGACAACTGTTGTCCGATGCTCAGCTACAGCTGCACATGGAGAGAGAGGGCTGTTGGTGCCTGCTGGGGCATATGTGCCACTGCTTCACCAACACTGACATTTTTGCCATCTGCAGGACTGAAACCAAGTAATGAACTTCTTATAGCTCCCACTTTTGCATTCACATTTATAACCATATTTATATTTGCTTTGTCTGGCATTTTGAATCATATAACTTTAAGAAACTATCAATAGACTCAATTTACCACACAAGTAAAAAAGATCTGATAAGGTTGTGAGGAGTCACACTTCAATTACAGCAACATCAACCACTAGTTTATGGCCTCTTCACCAACAATTTTTTCTCATTCTCTCACTTTCGAGGCTCCCTGACTTTCTTTTCATCATTAGTTCTATTAGTAAATTATCTTGTCAGCTAAACTTTGACCCATTTACAGAGGTATAGCTTAAGCTCTATATCCTAGAGAAAGAAATTTAAATAGTGAAAGAAAAGTCTTGTAAAGTATTGGGAGTTGTTCATGGGCTCATTACCTGTGTCTCCAAGTTCATAAAGGAGAAAGCCATCCATAGTAAGGTAATTCTGAAACCTTTCCCTACTAATCCAGGCTGACAGATCACCATCTTCATACTCTTAAAAACAAAAGAAAGTGAATACATTAGGACTGTGAGACAGTTATATTTATCACACCAGATGTAAGGTATCACATTAAGACAGTTTTCATTTTTTAACAAGGTAATATGTATAAAATACCTAATATATGATAATAACCTTAAATCCTAAAAACATCTAATTTTTACAAGTTTATTTATTTATTTTTTATTTATTTATTTTTTTTTTGAGACAGGGTCTCGCTTTGTGGTTCAGGCTGGCCCTGAGCTCAGCCTCAAACTCACATCACAGCAATCCTCCTGCCTCTGCCTCCCGAGTGCTGGGATTACAGGCGTGAGCCACCACGCCCGGCACTGTGGTATGTGGTACTGGATTGTTATGTGGTTACCGGGGAATCGAACCCGGGCCCTTGCGCTTGCAAGACAGGCGCCGGAACCACTGAGCTAACTCCCCGGGCCTACAAGTTTATTTTAATTAAGGGGCATTACTGTGGTTACTATAATGGATTCCATATTTTTCAAGAGAAATGCACTTTACCATAATGGCAGCTAGCTGTACCATAAGAACTGTGCGAGAGGGATACCAAAAGTGATCTCCAAGTTCATCTACTTGGTACGATGAACAGCAAGATGTGTATACATGTTCACGGGCCAATAAGATTTTTACACATGCAATGGTCTGTGTACTGAACATTTGTCTCTGAGCACCACGGAAAGTAAAATGCACTTTATTTTTCTTCTGTTTGGCCAACATCTAGTTTGCCATAATGGAACCCAAGTGTGGCTCACAGAGGTTGAGCCTGGGGAAACCAGGAACCTACTGTGCATTTACCAACTCAGCAGATGAATGGCAAGGTATGTCAGGAACTCCAGAGAAACAAAAGTAATTTCTACCCGTGAAACACTCTTTGTTTAATTTCTGGCATTTAGGATTTGTTTTTAAAAAGTTTTCTTTTGACTTGTCTTATAGAAGTAGCCCAGTTCAGTACAATGGCACACACACACACAAAAAAAAAGCCTGGTAGCTTCAAAATTCAGTGTAAAAACATATGATCTGCTAGATACAAAGATAAATATTTTAAATTGAGAAATTCATCCTGGAACTCAGCCCAGGTCTTTTTTAGTATTGCAATGAATCAAATGTTATAAACAGACTTGTTGCTCCGATCTCCCAAACTAGCTAAAATGTGACAATTAACAAGTGGTTTCCCAGTTTTCGATTGATCTTACATTTGCTAAGAGAGCACAAGTCAAGCAACTATCATATCACTTAAAAGACAAAGCACTGGCCAATGGTTGTTCTACTCGATCCTAAACACGTGTGTCAAGAATAGTTTGATAGTTTACAAAGAAAATAACGAGTGTAAAACTCCACAGAAAAATTTTCTTAGAGGTCTAGAATGGGAACTCATAAGAGATCATTTACAGTGGAGAAAAAACAAAATGTTTCCGGCCAAAGAACTATGTGAAAAAATTGTGGAGCACGCTGGTGAGCTCACAGGTGAACATGCAGGTACAATACTACAAAGACCTAATACTACAAAGGAGAACCCCCACAAAAGTCAATGTACCCTACAAAAAAGAACAGGAAAACAGAACATACATGTTACCAGTGCAAATGCTACTTGCGCAAGGAATATTAGTCCTCATGTGTGAAGACTGCTTTGTGAGTGACAGCTGAAGCAGACTATTTCTATAGCAGACTTTTATTTGTATTGACATTGTGTATCACATAGGTATTTATTTCTGATGTTTTAGGTTTTGTAAGCAAGTACACAGCTGATGAGAAAATGTCTACTCTCAACATGAAATATGTATTAAGAATTTAATGCTTTATTGAAACTGTACATTCCTGTTAACTACATACTGTGTAATATAAAAAGATCCTCCTGACAACACAGTAAGATCAGCAAGATGTTAAGTATGTTCCACACAAAAAGACAAGAAAGCAAATGACATATGTTACCAGTGTAGGCCATATATGTGTATGGCATATACTGTTGTCATGCACGTAGACTGCCTTAGGTATGATAACTGGGTGTCGGGAGCCACACCTCGGGAATTTAGCCATTCTCCTTTAAGATGGTCACCTCTGGTGCTGCACTGAGTCGTCATCATCAGAAGGTCTGCACTGCTAAGCAGGCTACTAAAGGTCAGTGACAAAGATCTGCAACCCCCTCTGTGGTTGCTGCCATGGCCAATTTACAATTAACCCTGAGATGGCTTGTTCCTGAGGAAGTGGGTTAAATGATTTATGTCCCCAAGGTATGCATGGTAACAATTCAAACAGTTAAACAAGAACGCCATATTGGTGAGACTGATTGTGTTTACTTTCTATATTGTGACTTGTGAGATAATTAAGTAACATGGCACAACTCCTGCTCTTTCCTGATGGATTAGCAACTGTGTCAGAATATATGATGTATAGCGGTGGTTAGGTTAAAGTCCTAAGGAAGTATTAACCCAGACAGAATATAGATAGAAATCTTTAAAAAACTGAAAATTGGGTTACCCTGGTTGCTGTATTTGCTTGATTCTGTGAAATATCCTGTGATTATTCCTAACCTTTGCATGTGATTGATGAAGTCATGTAACAGACCTAGTTTTTAGGGTATAAAAGAGACCTGAGTCGGCGATCACTCGGTATTGACGGATGAGCCCTTCCAAGGTCCTGCTGTCCTGTCGAACATTTTTCTTACATCCTAACCCCTCCAGCTCGAGGATCCCGTTGCTCTGCCTGGCTGGCCCTGACAACTAGGAACAGATTATTTTTGTTGTTCAGCTCTATTGGTACTTTCATTGCAGTTCATGTAAGAATTTATTTCTGTTGCTTTTTTTTAGACTTTAATCCAAAAAATAGTTGATGTTAAAAATTCTGATGCTTTTTTATAAATATTAAATATTCAACACTTTATTATTTTTTCTTTGAAGTACTAAATATAATAAAACTCACAAAATTAAAATTAATAAATCAATAGAAATCCTTCTAATGGATAGATGTGGGTTTTGTATATCTTTTTGTATGCTCCTTTAACATAAAATTTCCATGATGCCCCATTAAGCCAATAGGCAGATGTACATTAGAAATAGTGCATAAAGAACATCTTCATTATAACATCAAAACAGTAAAAAATAATTTGAAAGAAAATAATGGAAATGTCCTAAGAAAAATAGATTTTGTTATACATTCAAGATGATGCATAAATTTTTAAAAATTATAATAAATAACTGCAATATGATCAATAGTGCAGTGAGACTATAATTTTGTAAAAATTAAAGTGTGAAAAAGTAGTGACAGAATACTAAAATAAAAGAATTTACTCCTTAATAGCTAAACCAGATTGATGGTTTTACATGGATAATGTTATTACAGGTAGAATTTTTTACAGTATCTTTACTTTTCTCTACTTAAAACATGTTTTCTTCCTTAGTCTATGTTATGGTTTATATCTAGATATATCCTCAAAGCCTCACAAACTCATGTGCAGGGTTTTTGGAAGGTGACTGGATCACAGGGGATGATAACTAACTGTGGTTTAGGTGGTGAAGCTGGTTAGTTGAGTCAATGGGACATGGCTTGGAAGGGTATAACTCTCTCTTCCTTGACTACTCTCAGGTTCTTATCTGACATGTCTCTTCCATTAAGCCCCTCTGCCAGGTTGCCCTGCTGTAGTCAGCCAGCCACAGACTGAAACGTCTGCAAACTGTGAGCCAAAATAAAACACCTCCACCTTTAACTTGTGGGTTGTTGGGAATATTATCCAACAATGAAAAAGTAACTAAGTCAATTTACAACTTTTTCTTCTGTGTACAACTTAATCACACAGACAAAGATATAGTACTTTCAAAATCCTCTGCTAGGCACACAGAAAATACAGTACTTAGAAGAAATGTATTGATAACAAATATAACATTAAAATAATTATTTAAAATTACTGAGTTCCATGAAAAGAAGCCAATGTGAAGTGAATGTCTTTAAAGATCTACAGGCATGTCTGGCTGAAGACTGGATTACACTGACCACTTCCTTTCTATAAGTACATGTTTGCCACACACAGTCATTCTGGGGAGTTGGTACATATACTGAGAACATCCAATTTTTAGAAAGATGTAATATGTTTTTGTCACTTTCCATGCTAAACAAAACATTTTCAAGTTATCAAACTTATAAAATCAGTAATGTAGTACAAATCTTAAAGTATAAGCTTTCACTTTCCAATTAGAAAAATCAAAAACTAGATTAAGCTGCTATCTAGGCTACAAGATTCTTCACATCATGTCAAAAGGAAATTCTTTAAAGATTACATGAAGTGACAAAACTAAAACTCAGCAGAAAATATACTATCTCTACCATCCTGTACCTTACCTAAATGCTTCCAAAAATATTAACTATTTAGATGGTAAACATTCAAAGCTTCTGGTCCATGAAAACTTTAAAGCAGGCTCTAAATACTGCCTTCTGCATTTTAGAAAAATTGCTCTTTAAAATAACTAAAGAATCTTATGTTTTACTCCTGCCTCAAGCACTGAAGAACACACTGTAAAAAACATGGAGATGAGGGGGCAATTTCAAGGCAGGATCAAAGAAGGCATTTAAATGTAAACAAATGTAATTTCAGACAGGGTCTCACTTTGTAGTTCAAGGTAGCCCTGAACTCACTATGTAGCCTAGAACTCACAGTAATCCTCCTCTCTGCCTCCTGAGTGCTGGGATTATAGGCATGAGCCATCACACCCAGCATTGTATGTGGTACTAGAGATCAAACTTCAGACCTTGCCCTTGCCAGGCAGACATTGAACCATTAAGCTAAATCCCTGGCCAGGGCCAGGCTTTTCACTTTTTTTTTTTGTTTGTTTCTTTTCTTTCATTATTTTTTTTTTTTGTCATGAAAGTATCTTATTTCTCCATCAATTTTGAAGGATAATTTTGCAGGATACATCAGTCTGGGTTGGAAGTTGTTTTCCTTTAGGGCTTGGAAGACTTCACTCCAGGCTCTTCTTGCATTGAGTGTTTGAGTTGAGAAGTCCGCTGTGATCCTGACGGGCTCCCCTTGGAATGTAACTGTTTTCTTTTCTCTGGCTGCTTTCAGTATTTCATTCTTTTTTTGAATATCTGGGACTTTTATGATGATATGCCTAGGTGTAGATTTCTTCATGTCACGGGCATGTGGCGTTCTGTAT
>PVIR01031324.1:0-19535 GCA_004026965.1 Petromus typicus
AAGTTTTTCCACCATGATATTCCTGACCTGGAGCCACATAGGCAGCTGAATGAGAATCAGAATAAAGCTTTAGTTTAAGATTCAAGGTGTTGTGTAGGGTATCCCAGTGAGGAGAATGTAATTAAAGATCATTGATTTTGATCATGCCCCTGAGACCTTGTGGGAGACCAAGATTAAGGGAAGCAGGCTACTTAATCTAGTGGAGGAAATTTCAAGGCAGTCCAGACTTGTATTACTGGTACTGATTTCATGAAGTTTTCCCTGAGAAACAGGAATAATAATCCCATTTAAAAATTTTTCAGTTCCACTTTAATGGAGCACCTATAAAGATAAGTTGATGAAAGACTCATGATAAAATAGTAGTTTAAAAAAGAAACAATTCTCAGAAGGAGAATAAGAAAGATGCCTTGAAAACATCCTGAGAATCAGAAAGACCTCATCCTTCAAAGGACTAAGAGTTCAGAAGAAAAATTTTTGGCTTTGATAAGAGAGTTACAAGGCATGCTGTTCAGAAAGGGCCATTTAGGAAACTGATCCTGCAGGTTTTAGTTCAACGTGCTGAGCCACTCAAATACTTGGAGGCCTTTGGAACCACAACAGAAGGACATTTGGGCATTATTCCAGATGTAGCAAACCTTGGTATCATCCACTTGGTGCTAGTTTAATGGGCATATAGAGCACAATAGCTGTGGGATTATGAATGCTTCCATGCAGATTTTAGAAGGACTCAAGGATCAATGAATGTACGCCTGAGAAGATACTGCTTGACTGTGATAGTAAAGCTTAAATTTCAGGAGAGAATCCTGAAAGTTGAAGGTGCTAGTACTATACAATGTTTCCTGTGAAAGGCCACTGACAGTGAACAAGAGCACTCTGAAGGAGAAGTCACAAGAATTGCAATTGACAGTTCCAAGCATGGGGATGTCCACTTTGTTTGGTGTTAACATGTTTTTGCAACTTGGCCTATGTGTTGAACGTGCAACTTTGGGATTTAGTGTTTGCCATTCTGAGTTTTGGTTTTGCTTCATCCTTATCTCATTCTGTGCCCTTATTCCTCTCTTTTGAAATGGAAACATTTACTTTGTGCTCTTTTACAGAAGTTCACATCTAAAAGTTTGCCTTGAATCTCATAAAGGATTTAGATTGGGGGGGGTTGTCAGTTATGAAATGGTTAAGAACTTGGTGACTCTTCAAGATTGACTAAATGTATATTACATAAAGAAATGGGGAGCCCAAAATTTAAACTGCATTAATGAGGATGTCAGGTAGAGTGTCCCAGTAATGAGAAAGTGACTAAGACTTTTCAGAATCATTAAAAGTCTGAACTCGAATATCTAAGACTAAAATTGGTTGTGCTTGCATGTGTTCATAACCAATCCTTGACAAGCAATCTCCAGGCTTTATTACCTTCATTATGCTGAACTAGTTTGAAAAGCTACACTTTGATCTATTCAGAAACAGGCTGCCTAGCTGGAGTGATAGCTGATGCTCATCACCCTCACCTCCATAGATAGCCAGGTTTAGCCTGTTCCATTAATTGCTTCTAGAAGTTCTGATAGAAAAAAAACTGATCACTCAAAATCACAAAGCTTTCACTTATTTGGCTATATTCACATTCTCTCAAAATAGATACATAACTGAGTAAATACTGTTTTAACACCAGGGATACAGAAATGTCAATAACTTACTGAGGAGAAAGTAGCATGTTATCAAGTGTCTTTTAGAACAATGCTTAATTAGAGAATCAAAGCTACTCATTAGAGTGCTAGGAGTGATGTTGAGCAGGTTTTCCTAGAAGAGGTGAGGTTTACAGTGGTTTTAAAGATCAACTACAGTTTATTTGATAAATACAGGGTGTGGAGGACGTACTAGATTAGACAAGCTGTACATGCACACACCTGCAGTCAGGAAAGCTGTAGAATACTAGGAAACTACAGAGTTGGAAATTAAAATGTCAG
The DNA here is from genome assembly GCA_004026965.1 of Petromus typicus. NCBI lineage: Eukaryota > Metazoa > Chordata > Mammalia > Rodentia > Petromuridae > Petromus > Petromus typicus. Next base: position 1,959 of record PVIR01031324.1, read on the forward strand.
GGATACCTAGAGAGGCAGACAGGTACCAAGTTGCAAAGAATTTCATCATCGTTCTCAGGAGTTTTAACCTGGCCTTCCCAGCACTGGCTGACAGTAGTCATTTTCACACTTTATCATTACTACAGAAACCCTCTTTCAAATCTCAACTTCAAGGTGTATTGCTGAGCATTAACTTGAGCCTCAACACCTACTTTTACTCATCTTTACCTGAGATCCTCATGGTGCTCTTTTCTCCAGTTATCATTCCTGATGAGAAATCAGCACGACATTCAACAGAAGACAGTGTGATCACCCAGAACAAAACAAGACAAAACATCTTGGAATACTTGCATAGGTTCTTAGAATTATTCATTTGTCTCTACAATATCCATAGAAGAAAGGAAGGAAAAAGTAATGTCATAAAACACAAGTGTTACCAAAATAATTTTTTAAAAATAGCTTGGCTTGTAGATTATGTAAAATTCACCACATTTATGTGTGTGTGTGGCTTGCCTGTATATATGTGTTATTATTGAACAGAAAGTAAAAATGATACGCTATCTGGGTTTCAGTTTATGGAATGCAACCATTGTGTTTGGACTTGGAATGATGAGACATTGGAATTTTCCATATAACAGTGAGAATTACAAGACATAGTCTTTTCCATTTCAATTAGAGCTCATGATACTGTTAGACCACAACATTTAGGAGCTCATTGCACTTATTTAAGATTGCCTAGGCTATTTAATCTAAAGACAAATAATGATATTATTATAGGAGAAATAAATAGGACATATGTGTGTAAATATCATATAATTTCTCTAGTGTGAGAAGCTGTAAGTGAAAATGAGGTTCAAAATGTATAAAAGATATTGTAAACTAGGAAGAAAATATTCAAATGGGAACATAATCTGGGGGTGGCTGGAAGGAGATAGCAAAGAAGGGAAACAAAAGGTTTGAAAGCAAAGATAAAAAAGTGGAAATGAAGCTTATGTATATAGAGAGAGGAGCTAAAGGGGTGGGGGAAATGGGAAAAATTAATAATCAACATATGTACAGGAACAAATTCTCAAGTCTGGATGCAATTATAATGTGCACATAAAATATACCAATAAATTCAATTTAAAAAAAGTCAATAATGATGTATGCTGTTTTTGGTCATTAAAATAACTAGAAGTACTGTAAAATGTCATTTACTTGCAAAACAATCAATAGTCTTTCATATTCTAGAGAAACAGGCATCACAGAAAGTCTTGTATTTGAGGTGGAGCAGTGCCAGAATCTGATAAGATTGTATATAGCCACTACCATCTTTTAGTCCACTCTGTGGAGCAATGTTCTTTGCAGTACATTTTGACACTAATAAGAAAAGGAAAATTAGCTTTTTTGTGGTGCTAATGTTGGAGGTCAGCTTTAAATAAAAATTGACTTTCATTCTGTTTAATTATAAGCATGTGCATAGGTTTCAAAAAGACAATCATCTTCACAATTTTGGCTTTTGTTTCTATAAGTGCACAGCCAAGAAGCAAAACTTCACCTGGGAGGTGAGTATGTAGAAAATAGAAACAGACTACTCGGTATTTTTGTGTGGGCTGTTGCTTCTTAGTTGATAAATAATAACTGTACTTATGTGTGATGACCAATGTGATTACACATATATATATATATATATATATATATATATATATATATATAGTGGAATATTAGATAAAAATTTCAATATGTTCATTACCTCACATATTACTTATTTTATTGCTTTGTAGACATTTGAAATCACAGGGCAATATTAAAATGTGTAACACATTACTATCATCTATAATATCCATACTAGCCATAAAGCCTTTAAAACTTCTTACCCTTAGAAAGTGAAACTATTTTTGATCAGCATTATCCCACTTGCCAACATACAGTCCCAGCTAACTGTTATTGTACTGTGTCCTTCTATAAGTTAGACTTTTTCATTTATCCCACACAAGTAAAATCATGCAATATTTTTCTTACTTTTTCACTTAATATATTTCCTTTAAGTGACTAAAGAAATGGCTTTATTTCTCTCTACATCTATTGTTACATGTGTTTGTTTTGAGATAAGTATCATATTGGGGTTTTTGTTTGTTTGTTTGTTTTTGGTACAAAGGACTGAACTTGGAACCTTGAGCCTGCCAGGTGCCACACTACTGAGCTATATCTCTGACCCTATCTACTGTTTTAATTACCATACTGTTGTTATGAAAAGTTAGAAGTCAGTAATAGAATACCTCCAGTTTTGTTCATTGTGTTTTAGATAACTTTGGCTCTATAGACTTTTTGTGATTGCAATTAAATTTTATGATTGTGCTATTCTCCGTCTGAGTAAGTAATTCTATTGGGATTTTGATAGGAGCTTCATTGAATCTCTATATTGTTTTCTCTATATTGACATATTAACAATGTTAACTCTTGCAAGCTGTGAATATTGGAAATCCTTCCAATTCTATGCATCATTTTCAATTTATTTTATTGAAGTTTTAGATTTTTCATTCCATGGATCTTTCCAATCCCTCATTAAATGTATTATTAAATATTACATTTCTATTGTAATGCAAATGCAACTTTTCTTAATTACTTTTTAGACTCTATCTTGTTAGGATATAGAAATACTGATAAAATTGTTTTGCTTAATTTATACCCTGCCACTACACTAAGTTTACCAGTTTCAACAGATTTGAAGGAATCTTTAGAGGTATTGCCTTATCAATAAACGGACAGCTACACTCACTTTCCCTTCAGATGACACTGATTTACTTGATCCACAAAGCACTTTGGTGGCCTTCATTATTGTCAATCTATCTATGGTGATTTTTCACTTGAGGCCTCCCTTGAATAGCTGAATTTGTTAGCTATACTAGTATTTAGACACTAGTTCATTCATTCACTGAATTATCAAGGTTGTCTCATGAACAAATAGTGTGGTGGTCACTAGCAATGTTGAGAGTCAACATACTTAAAGACATACTTGGTGACACGGATTCACTCAAGCACAAAATTACAATTGCAAACTGTGAAAAATGTTATGTAGGTACACCTTCCCAGGGAAATCCAGTCTAGCTTGTTACATAAAGATGAGGTCTGAAGAATGGACAATAATTAAATGCACTGAACTGTGGTTTATTTGTGAGGAGGAGGCAGTCAGAAGGTTTGAAGTCCAGGGAGCAGTATGTAAGAAAGCACTGAGTTATGTCATGTACATGTAGCAACTCCGCACAAGGAATATGACCTTAATGTACTGCAAGCATGTACTACAAAATAAAAACAGAAAATAAATAAAGAAGAAAGCATTGAGACTGCAAAGAATGCCACCCACTGAGGAAGTGAAATTTTAGCAGCATAGCCCAAGTAAGGGGACAACAGTGAAAAGGCTATAGCATGATGCAGAAGAGATCAGTTGGTGCATGGCATCGGTTCACATCTTTCATACAACCAGGTGTATATTTAGACAGAAATTGTATTTGTTTGAATAGAATAGCAGAATAATACAAGTTAATTTTTAGCAGATGGATGATGGGCCAAAATTCCTATGTATTTGGGTATGTGTCTGTGTATGTGAGTTTGGATGTGTTAGTTAATGAACAGTTCTGGAAATCATCTGGGAAGGACAAGTATAGAGGTAAAGAATCTAGGTTGCTACTTCTGTGTGGAGCACAGAAGCTACTGATGTTCATACTTTTTCTTCTGTATTTTTTAAATGGCAGTCAGCAAACAAGCTACCTCTTTCATAAATGTTTAATGGCTCGGACGCAATTATGAACTACAGCCAGAGAGTGATGTAATAGATATCTAGAAGTTGCTTATTTTACATAAAAGAAACTTTATATCAGTTTAACAGCAACTCCTCATACCCTAGGTCAGTAGGTAAATGGAGCAGAACTCTATTTCCATACATGAAACTTGGATAACTAATCACTGAAACATATTAATTTAAACACAAGATGATTAATTTGGTGAAGTGTCATTAATTCAAGTGTGATAAAACCAAGAGTCACCAGCTGGAGTGTTCCAGAATTTGACTACATTCCACATAACATACGTATCTCGACATGGTTCCTGAGGTACATGTAGATACAGCAAATGAGCACATTTTTTCTTCCTAGTACACTTAGTTCTCTTCAGTAATCTGTAGAGCAAAATTAAGTGGTGCAAACTGTTAATGTGTCATTCAATGTTTGATCTTTTTGAATAAATTCGTCCTCTCGGAGTCTGTTTTCTCCTGCTGCATCCCCCCTCTGTGGTGTGAGCTCCGTTGCTAGGTGGCAGTAATGATCCGGGTGCCTGTGCGTGTACTGACGACGAAAGGAATGGCTATTTGAGTTTTCACACGCCCCTTCATCTCCAGGCAGTGGTTCCCACCCTCTCTGACAGGGACTAATACTTAGTAAAGATTGAATCGGGCTTTGGTTTTGGTAAACTTATAAGTAACATTTTAGGGCCTCCCTTGTAGATTGTCGACACGGATTTATTAAAAGGGGACTATGTCTTAACCGTTCTGCAATAGTTTCCTAAAATAATCACTTAAAAACAACAACGATTATTCCACATATACTGATAAATATTTTTGAGTTACTTTATTCCCTGCGACTTTCTTGAAATGGGAAGACTCTTACTTTGTTTGGTGAGAGCACCAGATGAAAGTAAATGGCAGAAGTTTCAATCAATGCATTATCTCTGAATGCCTATACCAGCTATGTTTTATTTCTTTAATTTACATACTCCAGATTCATTAGGCTGTTGTTTAAAATGGGGTCGTATTGAAATTCTTTCCTTATTAAATTTTAATGCATAATTTACAATAGCTTTAGCTTCTATTGATTAGAATGTAAGAATTGTGCAAACCAAATCCCCCCAATTGTTTCCTATGAAAAATGAAGAATATTCACATGCATATTCACAAGTGACCTGAGATGTTCATCCACTCCTCTATCCTCTGCTCCTGCCTATCAGCCAGTTGCTATTTTTCAAGATGACCCCAAAGAAGCTGACTGTCAGCACGGTACTTCTGAAGGACCTTGTAGGGACTGTTGTTGTTGTCTGGAACCTGGAATGTTTTATTCCAGTGTCCCCTGGGAGCACAAGTGACACGAGTTCCCTAAAGAGCAGGAAGACTAGCTCTTGACTTGGTTTGTTATTCTTTCTCATCTTTTCCCCTGAACCCTGAAATGACACATTTAAAGGCCAAGATTTTAAGATTTTTCTTAGTAATGTTGCTCTTCAGTTTCTTTGACTTTTATCCCTAAAATATCCTGAAACTAAACAAATACACTTCATGCCTGCATTTCTTATCTCCATCAACATTTATATTTTTTTAGAAAAGCAATAAAAGGTGAAGATGCCATATGCATTATTGGAATGAGTGTTTTCTCTCCCTCCCTCACCCCTTTCTATATTATATTTTATTATTTAATTATACATTTATATATATTTATAAGATAATGATGCACTTTCTCTGTATATATATGATAAATATATATATGATAAATATATATACATATATAATCATATATATATGACTATATATATAGTCTATATATATTAAAAATATATATATATGAAAAATGTTATGAGTCATCAGCTGGAGTTTGACTACAACTGAAAACTACTGCGGGATTTGACTACATTCCACATAACATATGTATGAGAAATTTATATGAGAAATATACATGAGAAATTTTAGGATGTTTGTTTCTAGAATTCTAGTGCCTACACAGGTAGAACACAATGAATCTTATTTAAAATTTATTTTTTCTTCCTTAAATTAGCTTAGATAATTGTTTCAATATTTCACTGAACTGTACAGAAATAGAATATCTATATTTAAATCTAATAATAAAGTAACTAATGTGTCAAGCATGTAACAAATAATAAAATCACATTAAATATTAAACAAAAGAGAAAATATACCCAGAGTTTATTTAGTAATATTTAGATAATTAAAGAAAAAGCAAAGGTAAAGAGAGTGGCCATGCAGTTACATTTACTAATTGCCAAGTGATGAAATAAACAAGATATGAAACAAGATATGTTTTTCTCCCTGGAGAAGTACAATTAAATGCATGATTATCAACTTCAGTAATTCTTCTCTCTGAATTATGTCTAAAGTTGCAATTATTGACAATTCTTAAAGCAGTATAGAAAACTGTTTTCATGAGGGAATATATAATCTGTTATTCACCAGAGAGATATGTGTTTATTGAAAATATTGAAACAGGAAAAATACACTTGCTTTCAATAATGAGTGTCTGTATAGTAGCATTTGTATCACTAACTTTGGATTTCTACACTGTGTGCTTACCTTGATTATGTCCTTTCCCAATGATGTTTATAAAATTATACAATAATCAGTTTCTAGAGTATGGGTTTTCCAACTTGACAGTATGTTTTCAACACCAGAGTAAATAATGAAGAAATCCTTCCTAAGAACCTAGGTCTCACTCTCCTGCCACTTACAATGTGACTAGTGTATACTGTGGCCTGGATTCTGGAGGTGATTTCAAGATAGCACCCATTCTTCATGGAGTGAGGTGGAATATCAGAGTTGTTTTCATCTGCATCTCTCAAATGGCCAGTGATGTTGAGCATTTCTTTATGTACTTCTTGACTGTCTTTATCTCTTACTCTGAAAAGTGTCTGTTCATTTCAGATGCTCAGTTTTAAATTGAGTCTTTAAATTTGGGGGAGTTGATTTTTTTAAGCTCTCTATATATTCTAGATAGTAGCCTTTTTTCTGAGGAGCAGGTAAATTTTGTTTCCTGTATGTTTGGATGTCTTTCACGCTACCGGTGGTTGCTTTTGTCATGCAGAAGTTTTAAGAGTATTAGTCTTGCATTTCAATTGACAAATTGGAGCTTCCCATCCACTATATTATGTGTGTATCCCTTTCAGATGAACTATGTCCTTTCCATGGCCTTCTTCCTTCTTGCAGTGCTTCTGTAATTTATAGAATCACAAAATGTTTCAGATTCATGTTGCATTTGCTCTGCCCCCTTCCTAGAATGAACCATTTCTCTAAACAACTTCTGTCCTTTTTGACCTGAGAATGATATCTAAAGAACTGTGTCTGGGTAGATCATCTGTTGTTTGTTATGAGAGTACCCATTTACTGCTTTTTGGCTTGCCCATTGGGCTGAAATCATAGGCATGTGTGCCAACTTGGATAAGAAGCTACAGTGAACTCTTAAAAATGGAAAAAAATTATATTAGCAGTAAAACACACTGAAATAATTCTTCCTCAAAATACTCCTTCTTTGAATACAACTATTTCAACATTTTCACCCCTTTCTGAAGCAATTTGAGAAGTTTTCTTCCATGAGTGTTTTATTTGTAACTTCACAGCTGGCACAATGCCCTGAATCAGTTAAAACATTTACCTTTCCACACCATTTTGAAGACTTTTGCCAAGAGCAGGGAATTGTCAGATCTAGTGAATGAGGACATGGTACAATATTTGTAGGAGCCTTCCTTTCCACTGGATGCCACTGGACAGCATAATTCACCAAAATTTTGTCACAACTCATAAAGAAAATTATGAAAAAAAACTTCTGGAACTGCTACAGAAAGAGAGAAAAATTATAGGGTAAGTGTGTTCAAAGCTAAGGGAGTACTGTGAAGAGGGTCAATAGCATTGTGTCTTTGACAGTGTTATTATTTTTAATTGAAACAGTTACTGTATTACCAATTTCTCTCTCTCTTTATATATATATATATATATATGAATTTATGTTTGTCTAACTATATCTGTCAATCTACTGTTATATCTTTAGATATTTTTAAATGAGTTTATGTCTCAAACTCCAATCCAATATTCAGAGGTTCATTCTGTAGCTTCTTCAATTGGAGAAGCATTTCTCATTCTATACAGCATATTAATTTCAACAATTCCAATATGCACAGAGCAGTTACACAACTTATAATTCATGCTTCTTTGAGAACCAATGTAATTAATTGAAGAATGATAGTCATAGAGAGGTATTTTTGGCTTTACCTATGTAACATCTAATTAACATACAAGTCTCTAATGTAACTTAACTCAAATATATTTATGAAAGTCTTATATTGATGCTTCAGTTTCCTCCATAGGGAACAAAACATTTGTCTTCCTAGTCTTGAGTCAGCAAATGACTCATAACTTTATAAATATATGAAGTAATATGTTATTATGGGGCGGGACATCATTGATATGGATACTTCAAACAATGCTTTCACCTTTTATTATTGGACATTTCTCAAACTGAAATTAAAACTTCTCTTTCCAGTTTCTAAATATTAGACCTGTGTGACTATAAATACTATTTTCAAATGTTTCTGAAGTTGATTAGAAAAGCCAGCATCTTCTTCTAATTAAATTGTTTGAATATGTAATGTGACTGTTGCATGTGTTTATTCATATATAAAATATCAACTACAAAAATACTGAAGTCACAATGGGAAACAATTGTTAATCTTCTAGTATAATCTTAAATGTCTCATTATTAGCTAGTAGTGACTTTCCAAATTATCACACAGAACTTGTCTTAGAAAAAAATCTGCAAATACATCTGTGCGTTCCCTTTGTGGAATGTTCCTATTTGTGTTACGTTTCTAAAAGAAATTCCTCCGCTATTACAGCGATTTTATTTACAAAAACTGTTGTAATAATGCCAAAGATATGTACCTTCTGTGAATAACTGGAGTTGATGACCCATAAAATTTCAATGTTTTAAAAAGACAAAAACTAATCTTTTAATATAAAGTGGTGTTTTGAATCAGAAGGAAAGGAGCATCCATCATAATTAGTCCCACCCTTTCCAGTGTAGCTTTCCTCAGCTGCTTTTGAGCTAGTTCTTATTTATAGCTTTTTCTTTCTGCAGGAAGGCATGGAGCCAAGACAGCAAGCAAATGTAGAAGTCTTTTCACAAGTGTCTCTGCTTCTGGTTTAGCAGCGGTAGGGTGAGGTGAAGATTTAGGAGCGCTGTCAGGTACTCAAAGTGATCACCATTAACACAGTAACTATGGCTTGATAATGGATGAGTGTAATCATTTTTAATGGTCACTAAATCATTTCATTTGTTTATATTCTCTTATCTTGTTGCTTAACTTCTAATGAGTGCCCATAAGATATGCTTTGAAAGAATGATCAAGTGAATGAATGACTTGTTGATTATTAGATATTAAGTCCCTGAGAAACTAATGCCACATTATACCTAGGCTATCCCAGCTGCTTTTAGGCCGGAATTCATTGGCACGAGAGGTGGGGTTTCTGAAGACTGCTTAGCCAATGCCTAGACAATAGCTCCAAGAGCTTCATGAATATAACATCGTGATACTCTTGATCATTTTCCTCAGGATTTTATTTTTGGTAACTGATCATTCCCTCGCATTACTGATTTTATCTTTAAGGAGAAATCACTTCCTTTTTTATACTTACTATGAACATACAGTGGCATTCATCATTGTAAGTATTTCTTAGCTGTCATATATAAAATATTTCAAATTTAAAGAGAAACCAGGAAGATTACTTGAAATCATATTTCATATTCTTTCTACTCCCTGATTTTATCAAAATGAATAAAAACTAAGTGATTTTGTAATTTCCAATAGTAAATTGTATTTTCATGGAGATATAAATTTGCTACTTATTCCTAAGTAGAAAAGTAATTCTTTTCTTAGCAAATGATAATTTAGAATTTAAAATACAAACAGAAACTATGTGGAAAAAATTGAATATATATCTTTTTATAGTACTTACAACAACTATTTGTCCTGAAATTAAGAAGTAAAAAATTAATGAGGTAATGTAAGCCAAAAAGCTACTACTAGAAAAACTATTTTGAAATTTTACTTATACACTAATAACCAATTTCTCTAAGCAAATTAATATATTTTCTTAACAAACTAGGATAAAAGATTAGATAATATGTTCAGATTTATCCATACTATTGGGGAAAAAAGCAAAAGCTTTTTTGTTGGAGAGATTAACATTCAATTCTGTGTATACCATAATTTCTTTGTTCACTAATCTAAAGTTATTTTCCTCTGTTGACTACTGAAAATAATGTGACCTAGGAATGTAGCTATATTAGCAAGCAGTTGACTTAATCTTTTTGGAGTATATACTAAGAAGTATTTTATTTTTAATTTTGAAGTTCTACTATGCTTTTTTTCTATACTGACCTTGATGAATTACATTCTAATCAATGGGATACTAGGATCCTGTTTCTTGTATGCTCTTATCAGCTTATTATCTCTCATCTTTGTCATAATAGCCATCCTAACAGATATGAAGTCTGATTTGCATTTCCTTAATGGTTACTGAGTGTTGAGCACATTTTAGTATGTCCACTGGACATTTACATATCCTGATATGAAAACTGTCCATACAGTTCCTTAGCCCATTTCAGATGTGCTCTTTGGTTTTCTTCTTTGTTGTTGTTTCTTTTTGCTACTGAGTTGTATGAGTTCCTTTATATTTTGTGCACTAAACCCTTATCACATCCATGATCTCCAAATATTTTTTCATTCTGTAAGCTGCCCTTTCATTTTATTCATTGTTTTCTGTGTTAAATGAAATGAGCCAGGTACAAAAAGAAATATACTTCATGAGTTTAATTCCTTTGCAGTGTGAAAAAGGAAAATACATAGGTACAGAGTGTAGAGAGCTAGTTACTGGAGGGAGATAGATGAGGAAAATGGAGAGCTGTCAATTAGGTTACAAAGCTGAAGTTACATGTGATGTATAAATCTAAAGATCTAATATGCAGAAAGAAGGCTAAAATTAAATAATACTACATTAGTTTATATTTGCTGAGACTATTTTCAAGTGTTCTTGTGCTACATATATGCATAAGTAGTGATGCGTATATTAATTAGTTTGACTACAATTGATAATAATTTGAATATATGTAACATGACATTTGTTGTATGCATTATATAACAAATAAAAACGTAAAGAAATTCTACCCTCATTTTTAAGTTTTTTATTGGTACATTTTAGGAATACATTATAGTCACATTCCTCATTGACAATCTGTAACTGTATATAATATATCTCAATTCTTATTTTTTACTATTTTCTTGCCCTTCCACTTCCACCTCCCCTACATACATAAGCTTTATTTCTTTTTACCACCATTTTTTTCTTTCTCTTCTTTGCTTTCCCGTGACTCCACCCAACTACAGTTTTCCTTTTAACATTTTCTTCCTATTTCGCAATACTTATCATGCATTTTGGAACTCATTTACACCTTCAGTTTCTCACACTAGAGAAACAATGCAGCATTTACACTTGTGGTGAGTCCTATTTATTTCAGTTATGTGAATGACCTCAAGGTGCTTCCAGTTAGCTATAAATGTCTTCAAATTGCATTTAATTCTAGGTTTTATAAGGCAACTTCACATCCATTTCCACAATGATTGCACCAGTCTAAATTCCAACCAACAGTGGAAAAGAGTCCCTTTCTCCCTATAGTCCCACCAGCATTTGTTCTAGGTTGACTTTATGATAGCAGCCACCCTTTGTGTAGCGAACTGAACTCTCAGTTTTGTTTTCATATGTATCTTTCAAATGACTGAGTTTGAACAGTTTCGCAGATGTTTCTTCTCTGCCTTTTCTTCTTCCTCTGAAAAGTATCTATTCATTTCAGATGCCCATTTTTGAATTGGGTCTTTAAAATTTTGAGGGAGTGATTTTTAAGTTCTTTACATATTATAGGTAGTAGTCCTTTGACTACATATCAGGTTGTTTTGGTATTTTTTAAAAAAAATTTTAATCTTTATTGGTACATTACATATATGCATCATGATTGCATTCCATAATGGGGATTTGTACCAGTATAACAAACAATTTAATTCTTATTTTTTCCCATAGCCCTACCCACCCTACTGCCTCCCATATACATAAAATTTGTTTCCTTACTTTTTTGTTACAATCTCATCATTTTTCTCTCTTCTCCCTATTTTACATTGAGCATTTTCCATTTCACAATATATGACATACAATGCTAGGACTCATTTACATCTTTATTTTCTCATACCAGAGAAAAGATGCGATATGTACCTATCTGTGTCCTATTTATTTCCCTTATGAGGATATCCTCAAGGTGTGTCCATTTAAGTATAAATGATTCAAACTTATCATTTTTATGGCAGAGTAATACTCCGTTCTGTAGAAGAACCATAGCTTTTTTATCCAGTCTCCAGTTGGTGGACACTTGGGTTGTTTCCAAGATGTAGCAATCACAAACTGGGCTGCTATACACATGGGTGCACATATGTCATTGTGATATGAGTCTTTTAATTCTTGTGTGTATATACCTAGCAGGGCAATGGCCGGGTCAAATGGGACCTCCAATCCTAGCTATTTGAGGACTCTCCAAACTGATCTCCACAGGGGTTGTACGAGTCTACAGTCCCACCAACAGTGGAGAAGGGTTCCTTCTTCTCTGCAGCCTCGCCAACATTTGCTGTTGGCTCATTCTGAAATGGCAGCCATTCTATGTGGAGTGAGATGAAATCTCAATGTTGTTTTCATCTGCATCTCTCGAACGACTAATGATGTTGAGCATTTCTTTATATGCTTCTTAGCTGCTTTTACTTCTTCCTCTGAAAAATATCTGTTCATTTCAGATGCCTATTTTTGAATTGGGTCATTAAATTTGGGTGGGCTGATTTTTTTGAGCTCTTTATTCTAGATAATAGAACTTTGTCTGAGGAACAGCTGGTAAAGATTTTTTCCCCACATTGTGGTTGCCTTTTTGCACTGTTGGTCATTTCCTTTGCTGTGCAGAAGCTTTTTAAAAGAATGAGGTCCCATTTGTTGATTTCTTCAGCCAATTCCTGTGCTATAGAAGTTTTGTTCATGAAGTCTTTCCCTAAGCCAATGTCTTCGAGAGTTTTATCTAACTTGTTTTGCAGTAGGTTTAGAGTGTCTGTTTTAATATTTAGGTCTCTTATCCACTTTGATTTTAGCTTGGTACACAGTGAAAGAGATCTAGTTTTAGTCTTTGGCAAGTTAAAGCCCAGTTTTTCCAGCACCATTTGTTAAAGAGACTATCCTTCCTCCACTGAGGATTTTTGGCTCCTTTGTCAAAGATGAGGTGGCTGAGTGTATCTTCTAGTCTACTCCATTGATCCTCGCATCTGTTACTTTGCCAGCACCATGCAGTTTTATCACCATGGCTTTATAGTATAGTTTCAGGTTCGGAGTTGTAATACCCTCCACCATGTCCCCGTTGCTTAGAATTGCTTTGACTTTCTAGGTCTTTTCTGGTTCCAGACGAAAGTTTGGATTTTTTTTTTCTCTCTAGATCTTCATGGTTTTTTTGTTTGTTTGTTTGTTTGTTTGTTTTTTTCCTCTGTTGGTAGTTTTTAGTGCTGTACAGAATATTTTGAATTAGATGAGAAACCAAATGTTGTTTCTTTCTGATAGTTGCAGTGCTTCTGAGGTTTTGTTTGTTAAGTCTTTCCCTACTCTAATCCTTTCAAGAGTTTTACCTTACTTATCTCTCAGCAGGTTTAGTGTTTCTATTCTAATATTTAAATTTTTAATCCACTTTGACACCAGTGTATTGCATGTTGAAAGTGGGTTTCAAAATGCCAAAGATTAAAATTAGAATCATCTCATTAAAAAACATGAAAGAAAAATAATATTAATGATAAGTATACAAAAACTGTAAGAAAATGTCTCTCAAAACAATTATTTATATATACTTAAAATTTTCTGTCTTCTAGACATCTACAAATCTAGTCTCATAAATTCAGTTGAAATTAACTGCTTTTTAATATTGGTAAGATTGGGCTGGGGATTTAGTTTAGTGGTTCCGGCACCTGTCTTGCAAGCGCAAGGACCCGGGTTCGATCCTCGGAAACCACATACAATACTGGGCGTGTAGACTCATGCGCAGCAGTAACCAGTGCCACACACCACAGTGCCGGGCGTGGAGGCTCACGCCTGTAATCCCAGCACTCGGGAGGCAGAGGCAGGAGGAATTGCTGTGATGTGAGTTGGAGGCTGAGCTCTGGGCCAGCCTGAACTACCAAGTGAGACCCTGTCTCAAAAAACCTAAAAATAAATAAATAAATAAATAAATAAATAAATAAATAAATTATATATATATATATATATATATATATATATATATATATATTATGATTGTCATCCCATGAGTTAGGAATGGATAATCTAAAGAAATTAGCAAAATGTAGTGGGGAAACATCACATTTTTTCCTTTTATATTTTTGTTGTAGTCTTCCAAGAATAATTTTTATGCATGTTAGTACTTTATAATGAGTTTTGTCTGTTTAATCTCCAGTATAGTTATTTTGAAAGCTGAGGGAAGAATGTTAGACATGATACATGCTTCGCAAGAGCTCTGAGCTGCAGCCCCAGCCCTCCAGGATGCCTTTCATGACAACTGCTGGTAGCGACACTCATCTGTACTCTGAATCTGAGAATAGCACGGACATATAAGTTTATAGCCAGTTTGTATTGCTGTATAAATGTATAATTGCATAAAAATTAACCCAGAATCATGACAATGTTTATATTAGATTTATATAATTCCAAACCATTTGGGTCCACTTAAGAATCAATATAGATTTAACTGTGATGTAGCCCTGTAGTGGACTACGAGGCTTCCATTGAAAATTGTCTTTCAAAAGTTCATACACTAGCTCAGAATGCTCGGCACAATCAGGCCACCTTTCCACTTTCAAATCCACTTCCTGATAATCTTAGTTTTTTTTTTTTAAATTTAAATCTTTATTGGTATATTATGAATACACATCATCATCACATTCAACATTAAGAGTTTATACCAGAATATGACATGACTTGATTCTCATTTTCCCCTTAATGCCCCCCCCCTATATACATAATCCTCATTTCCTTTTTTTTATTACTGTCACATTCTTTTCCCACTCGTTATTTACCCCTACACCCTGCTACTCTTCTTCTTCTTACCATTCTGGACACAATGCCTGCTTTGATGTCCCTGGAACACTTCAGTAACATAGACATCTTAGAGATTTTAGCTTGACTTTACCCCAAGGGGAGCATCCATTCTACAAATAGTTGCATTTTTCTAAAGAAAAATTATATGCTATGACAGATATGAACTACATTTATTCTTTGTATGCAAATAAAACACCTATTTGTATCTTACTTTAATATCTCAGCCTCTAAGGGTCAGAGATATAGCTCAGTGGTTCCGTGCAAGCTCCTGTATTCAGTCCCTGGGAAAAAAACAAACAACCATATACATAAGCTTAAAAAAAAAACTTCACAGAAAAATAGACAAAAAAATGAATGTCAACCTCTACAAATGTTTTATAATTTTTGGAACCATTAATTCAGAGATAGTACCTGCAGTTGTGCTTTGGCTTTCTGCTCATGGAAGCCAATGTTAGATGTTTACCAAAATCCACTAGCTATTTCTTTTTAGCTCATGAAGGCTAATTTGCATCACTCCTTTTTATGAAGGTGGGAACATATAACACAGTCATGGCCAGTAGGATATAAGCAGAAGTGGGATGCATTACTTCCTGACATGGGAAAACTTTCTGTGATCCTCTGTGTTTGCTTTCTCTGTATAGAAAGAAAACAAGCCTCAAAATGTGGATTGGATTCTCCTCTGTAGTTTATTTTGGCCAGCAATGTGAGTAAGATTTAAATAAGCCTGATTTTGAGGCCAGAATTTTGAGTTTAATTAGACAAATTAGCATACCTTCATCCATAAGATATCTTGAATTACAGCTATCATAATGAATCTGGCCAAGTTAATTTATCTCCTTGGATCTTGCTATCCTGAATAAAATTCAGATATTGCATATTTAGGACTAATATTTGTTAGACTACATAGCAATAGTTGACCCACAAAAAGATATAAACAGGAGAGACTATATGTATTACTTTAAAACAGTCAGGAATTTACAGTTCTTTTGCCCATGCAGATACCGAAGTGTTCATTCATGCATTTGCTCACTTGATTTGTTTTATGCCGTCTTGTGTCTTGTTGAAAAGTATGGGGAGGGTGTAATATGTATTATGCATTTGTAGTATGTAATTAACTGATTTGATTCCTTTTTAAATTGAAAAGGAAGAAAATAAGTTTAAGGACATCTTCATTACTTCAAAGAATGACCCACAGAAATAAAGGAATATCAAGCGACTTTTCAAGTGAATGGGTGAAGGGCTGAGAACTAGAAATGTGTTTTTGTGAAGCAATAATATTCAGAATAACAAAGCTGTGCTAAAGATGAGAGTTTTAGTGATCTGCAATGAGCATTCTCATGGTGTAAGAAATAATTTTGATATGCCTCAAAATAATTTACTACCTTAATTTTTCCCCACTGTCTAAAAGAAGAAATATAAAAAAATGCTTCAATATTGGACCTGATTCTACCTGAATTAAAAACAAGAATTTTCATCCATACTATAACTTCCAATTTAGACAGTTTATCATTTTGTGGCTATATTTTCTCAATATTTCAGTTTGTTTTACAGATGTTTCAATAGGCTCTGTATCAATTTTGCAAATATGATTTGGCTTATCTTTATTACTTTTTTCATTTTATATTCTTATTTCAAAAGAAGGGAAAAAGAAAAGAATGGGATTGTGACAAGGAATTTTAAAAAATCAACTATGTTGTCATAATTGCAAGTTAACTTGTGCTTTGATTTGAAAGTAAAACAAAAACAGGTTTATAAATATTGTGGAAACACTAAGTGTTGTTAACAGAAATATCTACAGTTGTGGCTAAAAACATTTGGCAGTGGAGGTAAGGTCACATTGCAGGAGAAAAATATCAACATTTTTAAAGAAAGAATTTTTTCCTTCTGATTCTTTGATGAAAATAAAGGTCCCAGCACACTTTTAGAACACAGTAATTTTGAACTATAGGACCAATCTTCAAACTTTTCAAAGTAATAATTTTACTCAGTTGACTTTGGTGCCTTTTTATTTCTATTTCCTGGGTAGTCAGTAAATGCTGTGTCACTAGCACAAAATGGGCTTGACTCATATTCCAAAACCCAAGAAGAAGTGTGCAGTATTTAATCTGAGGCTAGCTGGATATTTGAAGTTTTGATGAAACTTACTTTTTTTTCCTGGATTCTTCATATAAAATGGTCCTTTTGATACATAAATCAGTCATGTGCTATCTATCTCTAGGGAAATATTCACCATTAGTTACTTGACACATTAGGTAAGAGATTATTTTCACATATTCAGTGAGTGTTTGTTATCAATTTAATCCAATAAAAACAATTTTTTGAGCATTTAATGTCCACAAAACACAGTGTGAAAGGTTATTAGAACTGTGATAAAGATATAAACTAAAATGGTCTGTATTGATTTACTATCCTCAAGCAATAATTGTGAAATATAAAATATTTAAAAGGAAAGAGGGTTCAGGGGTAAATAACGAGGGGGAAAAAGAATGTGACAGTAATAAAGAAAAAAGGGAATGATTATGTATCTAGCTGGTGGGGGATTGCAGGGCACGGCGAAAGGGGGAAAATGAGAATCAAGTCATGTCATATTCTGGTACAAACTTTCAGTGTTGAATGAGATGATGATGTGTATTCATTAT